>OLMO02000301.1:15670600-15683043 GCA_900291935.2 Cassiopea xamachana | reverse complement strand
ATTAGAGAGGGGGGTTATTAGAGAGGGGGTTATTAGAAAGGGGGGTTATTAGAGCTTTTACCTTATACAAACATTGCGAAACACGAAAGCCACAAAAACCCAATAAATAATTACAGAAGAAATCTTTCAGGATCCAGGTAACCTAATAATAGTATGAGCATTAACAATGAACTACAACTGAGAAAGAAATATAAAGCTAATCTACGAAGTGTGAAGGTATACGAATGTAGAAAAAACAGTATTACAAAGCAACAATGAGCAAATAAAGAATTTGATAAATTCAATTTAATCAATTTAGTTTAATTAATTCTACCACTAATACTCATGCTACTGCTGCTCTGCTGCTACTACTATCACACCGCAATTTTACCTAAAATTAATGAAAGTACCAGATAAAAATAACACTATTGTAGTCAATGACAATTATATTAATCGTTGCAAAAACGTCTAACGACAATCTGCAGACCAGACTGCATTCGAGACCATTGGTGTAGAAGAAGGAGGTGTGGGAGGCTCAGCCCCGCCCAACTCTGTAAATCTTTTAGAAATAAGAGCATATAAAAATAATTATTCTGTTGTAAAAGGCTATTTTAGATATAAGAAGCTGTCGTGAAATTGTTACTTCATAAGATAAAGGGAACTAATAATACGTTGCTTACTGGACGATATTATCGTTTAAAGTTTATTACAAAGATGGATGCTAGAAAAGAGCCCCCCCCTAGATATCAACAGAGCCCCCTAGATATCAACAGAGCCCCCTAGCTATCAATAGAGCCCCCCTAGCGATCAATAGAGCCCCTGGCTATCAACTTACTTCTACACTACTGTTCGAGACCCTTTCTGTGCCAGATCTGTGGCGAACACACACCTTTCTAAATACTCGCCAACTGTAACTTGGCGAGCTTTGGCGAGTTTTATCAGGATTTACGCCAAGTTTGCCCGAGTTTTACCAGCTCAAATGGCGAGCCATCTTCTTCTAGAAATATTTCGGCTAGAATCTGTGGCGAGCAAAATCTCGGAATGCACAGTGGTCTGTAGAGGGTTGACACCATATTCTAGACATGACGCCAGGAGCGCAAACAAAGGGTGTTGCGGGGTGCCGCACCGCCCAGCATTTAGCACATTGATAATTATCAATACTATAATATCTGTGGGCAAACCACCTTGTATTAGTTATGAAACTCGAGGGAAGTTAATCACTTATAACTTCAAAGCATGTAAAAAACGCAACGAACATGTGTAGAAATATGAGAGAAAGTATAATAAAAGCAGTCAAATGTGTGTGTGAGCGACTGTGTGAGCAATTGGGTGAGTAGCATTACCTGACATGGTCGCATCAATGATATCTTGCAACTTCTTCCCATTTCCGACTTCGAAATTGGGTCCCACCAACTCTTTGCCCATTTCAACATTGCAATAATGACGCAAACCCGATGCCTTACGGTTGTGCTGCCGATTGTACCAAAGTACGATGAATATACCGAGAATGCAAATGACGGCACTCGGAATGGCGATAACCAATGCGACACCCACAGCAGATAAACTACCAGCCCGACTACTGGTGCTCTCTGTTGCTGAAAGAAAGAGAAAATGCTCAATACCAGAATGCGGATTTCATCTATATACCTAGCTACTAGCTGGCACGCTCCTAGTTCCATAAGTAGTAATGATTTGCTGTAAAAGTTACAGTGCTAAAAGTTACCAAAAGTTCCTGTTGGGGAATGTGCGCGCAGGTCAGGGGTGGTGACCCTTGAAATTTTTTGACTACGCCCTTAGATTGCAAGAAAACCGCTTATTGAATATCAAAATACATTCTATCTGAAATAAGATATGCTGTATATTGTATGACATCGCACAATAGCAAAGAAGTGGGGGGGGGGGGTGGCTGCAACTCCCAGTCTCTTCGGCGTACCAGGGCCCATTTTTCTTCTTCACAAACAATCAATAGGAAATTTGGAACGAACATGAAATGCAATGATGAATGGTTGTGTCCCACTGATTCTATGCTCCAGTAAAATCTCAATATAATAATAATATAATAATTTACTTTAAGTTGGCTAACAATTATATTAATATAGATATATGATGCTAATTAAGGCTAACTATCAAAATGAAGATAAAAAAGTTGGCAAAATAAACTAGACGGTATAAAATTAAATAAAACCTACCCTAGACATAATTAAAATGCTACTTGATTGTGCAGGATTTTAATTCTTTCTGAATGCCATAAATGATGGGGACTCTCTAACATTGGGAGGTAGCATTTACCAGTTTTTGGCCCATATATTGCACTGTTCATATACCATATGACGTTGTCCTGATTTTTGAAATATCAAGAGTATTCTTAATTCTTAAATTATACTGTATATCTTTTGGATTAAAAATCTCCCTCATGAACCTAGGATTTAGGTTGTCTTTGGTTTTGTAAATTTCAATCATCAAGCATTGCAGATTGCGCTGGTGATAGGACACTGCATTATAATTTTAATTGTCGAAGTGAAGTTACTAACTCTTCCATTGTGTAGAATAAGAACATAATATATCAACAAATATTATCTATTTATGCTTGAGATTAGTTGAATTAAAACAACTTTTATTTTGCAATACATGTTTCGGATACCTTATCCATCATCAGCTGCTTACAGAACATAACAAGAATGATTAGAACACATATATGTAACAATATTGAATGTATATACATATATGTGTACTAATGATTCTTGTTATATTCTTTAAGCAGCTGATGATGGATAAGGTATCCGAAATATGTATTGCAAAATAAAAAGTCTAGTTGTTCTTATTGAACTCATCTCAAACTTGATTTTATTGAGAAATTTTGGAAAAATATTTACATTTGTTTGCATGTATTCATGTACATTACCTATGTAAAAAACGTATCAAAATGTTCTTATTTCCTTGAATATTCATTCACACAATTTTCCCCTATATACAGTAAAAATCCGCCCACAAGAATGAATAATGTTGAAATGAGCTGTTTGTGTTCTTGTGAGGTGAGGTGGTACCAGTAATCAGAGTGCTAGTGCTTCAAACAGGATTCGATACAAATGTCAGAAAAAGGATACCGTAAATCCTCCAACAAGCCCCTAGGGGCTTATTTGCAAAATTTTTGGGTGGGGGTTTATTCGAGGGTAGGGTTTATTCAAGGTGGAGGGGCTTATGTCAAAGTTTGGCATTTTCCTCAAAGGTTGACATAAAAAACGACGTAATTTTCTCAATCAACTAAATTGAAAAATTACATAATGGCAATTTTTCAAACAAAACTGAACAGTCAATAATGAATTCTTCATTATCATCACGAAAGTCAACTTTTTTCTGCTTTTTTTGTCTCCAATCAAAGAAAGTAATACTGTATAGCAATTATGCTTCCCTCGAATAAGGTCCCAAGGGAGCTGATTCGAGGGGGAGGCTTATTTGGAGGGGGAGTTTATTTGGAGGGGGGAGCTTATTCGAGGATTTACCGTAAGGCCATTTAGCATTGAAATAATATGACAATATACTCAACCACTCAAAGCTTGTGGATAAAGCATAGGTATGAGCCTACCAGTTACATTAAGCATGAATACAGAAGCTATTTCCCAGTGGATAAAAAATGAGCCAGTAATAAGAGCCTAGCTGGAATATCAGGCTGAAAAGGTTCTAATTATTTGCAGTCAAAACATACAATTTCAGGCTGTAGGTTCTTAATAAATGAAGGTTCTTATGTGCAAGGTTATACTGAACTTCAAAGTAGGGCGTTAGACATTCCTCATCAACAAGTGACGTGCTCAGAGATGATTGTCTACCTTATCGGTGAAAAGATTGTAGGGGTTATTTTTCGTCGGTTAACTTATTTCGTTGATTAAAAATTTCTTCAAACAGAAGAAAATTCGTCACTTCTCACCGACGAGCTTTCAGTAGCGCACTTTCATGATCTAGCAAAATAGCACCTTCTCGAAAAGTCGTGATAAAACACTCCTCAGTATGTTAAAGAATCACTATGTCAATTTGGGGTCCCATAAAAATTGCCTTAAACGGGCTAGTACTCACCTCGTGCCCAGGTCAGCACGTCATTTTATCAACTACACTGAAAAAATAATTCACTTTATCGACTATTCTGAAGATATTTATTGTTAGGCTGTCTATGGTTGTTGAATTTCACAACGCAAAAAGAGAACAAAAAGTGTCGTTTTATTTTACAAATTGTGCACTTAAGGGACTTCAAAAGCAACAAAACATCACGATATATGTAACTTCAATTACCTGGAATGGTAGACATGAATCGATATCAAAACATAGGTTCTTAGTTCATGTTCTTTAATCAATTAATTAGAAGCCAGACAATGGTGACTACACGATAAGGGAATACACATGCCTATAGCAAAATGCTTGCCTGGTGGTTGCAACCTCGACAGACGTTCAATTCAAACATATCAATAGACCTCATGCGCAGAATAACGTCATAATTAAATTACGCGGACTTTAAGAGATGGTGTCCAGACAGCAACATGGCAGAAATTAAGTTCTGTGAACCGAAAGTCTGGAGAGTAAAACATGTCACAATTAGGTTATGGTGCCTTCTTTCACTATTTCCATAGGGATTAAGAGCATTTACAATGCAATTGCCATCAGCTGTCTCCTGCACATACACATTTGACAGATATCCAGGAGTGCAGTCCTGAAATTGTAACAATGGGGGTGTATTGTTGGAAACATATAAGCCACGCCTTTGACCATGTCCAGTTTCGCATTTACCAAAATATAATGTTTGTGAATAATCTTCATGTGAAAGTATTAAAAAACGGGCAAACCCAATATAGGGTTGTAGCATTTTATTGATGACAGCACTTCCTCCTCTCTTATTTTGGCAAGAGCTCACTCTTTGGAATAGTTGGGAGCCTATCCAGTCTAACAGATTTTCAATGGAGAGGGAATGAGCCCCCCAAACTCTCCTAATTTAACAAGGGGTGCTGAGTCCTCCAAGCCTCCCTCCATGGCACCCCTGTGGCTATTATATAGTGGAAGCCATGTTGCCAAGCTCCACCCAGTGCTGGACATTCTGTGTTGCAGTCACTGTTGTTAGTACAATCATCATTTCAACAATCTTGGGAAGGCATATATGATTCACTATCAATAATGTGGCACCTTGCCTCATATGGCACTAGTTATGCACTGCACCTGGTGAGGAAATGGCAAATAATGTAGGCTCAGCTCTTTTTATCAGCACCTGTGCCACCACCACCATGGTGCACCATCCCTGAGGCATTCCTTGATGTACTCTCGCATCAGTCCAATGCTAAAAACTTGTGAAAAATACCTTTATGGTTGTCAGTTTCAATTTAGCTATCCCTGATGCTCTGTTTCCAAACATGAACATTCAACATACTCCAGTTTGATCGAACCCCAGGGGTTTGGTGAGTCAGTTTCAGGAGTGTGGTGGTTTCATATGCCTCATTCATTTGATGTTTTGATTTTGTGTAAAATTCATGTTTTGTTGGTTTTGTTCTTTGAACACAGTAATTTTGTGTGCAAAGGATGCATAGTACAGTTTGTGCACTAATGTAATACATAGTTATATGTTCTATATACAGTGTATGTTCTGAACTTGAAGAAAAAAAGTGCATTTACTTTTCCAACTTTGAGGGGTTTAATGAATACATGTATGGAAATTGTGAGCTTCAGACCTTCAAATAAGGTTAAGAAACACAGCTCCAGTATCACAAAATTTATTGAATAAGTCAGGTGCTAGAAAAATCTGAATAACTTTCAAAAAAGAAATCAAATACCTGTCTGCATTGTGTCCAGTGTTAGCTGAGTATGGTCATTGCACATATGAGATCTGCAGCAGGATACATTCTTGTTAATGCTCTGGGTCTTACAAAAAATTAATGCAACACTTTCAGTTGGGAGGCATCCCTTAATTTCAACAAGTCCATGGGCAACTCTCTCTATCTTGGTGTAGCATGAATTTGCCTTAGCAAAACAAGTGCTGTTTTCAGAATGTGGGCAATCATTGCATCGGCAATAAAAGGCAGAATCTGAATAAAAGGAAGGAGAGTTATATTAGAAACACCACACCATAGGAGTAAATGAGAATTTTCATAAAAGCATCAGATCTGCAAAAAGCAATGAAACTAAGAGATGGTAATGCTAATAATAATAAGATGTGAATATGATGTCACTAATAATATGATGATTGTTGATTATGATTAAAATGATTGTAATCACTGGTGATGTGATTAAATTGGTGGTGATTATGGTGTTGGCAAAATGAAAGCCATTAAAATTTCAATGGCAAAGACAATGATGACTTTGATGATTGTGATTATGAGTATGATGATGGTGATTATGATGATGCTGATGATGGCAATGGTGATAATAATTATCTCATTATTGGAGAACTCCAAGTGGTGGTAAGCAGGCACAGAGAGACAGTTATCCCCAAGCTGGTACCAAGCCATTTTTTAGAGGTTCAGAATGTTGGTGAACTGTCCAACCAGACCCTTAAAATGAAAAACTGGCTCTGCTACAACTCTGAACACAAGTGTCAAGGCAATGGAATAGATTGAGTGAAGCTGACTCAACCACCTCTTTTACAGCCACCTATTTTCAACAACTAATAGGTAATCCATTGTAGTCAGTCCTAGGTACTATCTGGGGTGCAACAAAAGAGAGGAAGGTGATAATGATTATGATATTGATGATGGTGAGTATGATGGTGATCATATAGATGATTTTTATGATGATGTGAAGCTTAGGGCTTGAGCTAAGGGCTTAGAGCATGTCTCAGCCTTAACCAATGTCTTCAACACCACTGCTGACCATATACAAAAACATAATAAAAGCAGAAAAGTTTCATAATTTTGTTGGCAGTGCCAAGCATCTATCATTGATCCTCTTTTTGTCATCTTTCCCTCTCAAAAAACGAAGAGAAATGGTGGGAAATATTTCAAAGCTGTAGGGAGAGAACCAAAAAAATGAGATAGAATGGGTAACAGCTTCTAATTGCCACAAAATTGTGTTTAGAGTGTCTCTGAGGAGAAATACTTTCTACAAGCATGAGTTGCTACTGTACTAAAATATTCCTCAATGAGCTTGATCCTAGCAACTGTACTAAAATATTCCTCAAGATGACAGGTAAAAGCCAAATGCATCAGACAGCTCTTTCTACTTGAGGTAAACAAATGTTTGAATCCACTTTGGTTCACAGATAACACAAGTGATGATGTCATAGATGTCTATTGAAATTATGGACTTGGTAGCAAAACCTACTGATAAAGAGCCCACAACTTGTGGCTCAAAAGATATGTGATTCAGCATCTATATAATTATAGATTACATACTGAATGATCATATAAGTGCTGAACCAAGCATTTCTTTACTACAAATGATTTTTTTCAAACTTCATACATAATTTGTACACTAACATACTTTGAATTAGCTAGCCTAGTTACAAGTAAGAAGAGCAACAACAAAACAAGAAACTTTAAGTAAATACAACCAACTAAAAACAAACTCTTATAAAAGTGTGACAAAAATATCCATTCCAGAGTGTAGAAAAGGCACCTCTAAAGCTCTGTGGCATGATCTGCAATATCTGGCTTTCTGGCTTTTAGGTAAGCCTCCTGGGTAATCAATTAAGTGCAAAACCATCCAAAGTTAGTGCTTTTTTATCAATGGGTCTTTATATGATCAGTATTCATATGAACAGGCTTCATGTAAAAAGTCTCCATATAAATTCTCTTACAAACTTTTTTAATGACTAGTCTTTATATGGAAGATTTTGTGCTTGCAAATAAAGTGAATGTGAGCTGCCAAAAGTGTTTCTATCAATCAGAGCATAAGGGTTGCACTCTTTTTTTCAAATATGATAACCAAAGCAAGTCACTGAAATGACCAAGGCATGGCAATCAGCTTAAATCATATGCCATGGAAAAATTTATAAGTGCCACTTACATATTTATGCCTTTAATCAATATATCATAACAGACTCCAATATATTATAACATGTGTGCTTTGAAATGGGTAATTCATTGTGGATCTTTGAAGCATTTTGCAGCCAACAAGAAGCTTCAAACAGTTTTTCTGATTCAACTGGTTACAAAAAGCATTCTGGGTTTAGCAAGGTGAGTTTAGACCAACACCCTATGATGAAATCCAATTAAAATCCTGCTGAGAACCATTGAAGAAGCATCAAGACTACCATTATTTTCATTTCAAAACAGCACTTGGATCAATTTGACAAAATCCTTCCAAGGCAAGGAAAGAACATAAGGGAGTGTGGAGGACAGTTAGCTCCTTCTAAGACAAAAAGCCAGTCCATGATAAGTTGTAATAAATGATCTGATAGTATATAATGTTGGAATATGTACCCTCATGACATGGTTGTATATAACCAAGTTCTTTTGGTCTATAAATATTTTTATAAGAAAACATCATTCTTGCCTAAGCCTCGATTCTCTTAACTTTTCCCAACATTGAGCCTGAGATTTTCTTAAAATGTTCTTAATTTTTATTGAAATAAACTGGCCAAAATGGGATACCTTTGCTTATCTTGTATATTTGAATTCAGATTCTACCTATAACATTCTGAATACAATAATGATATAATATCGATTTTTGGCAAGCAAATAAACTGAAGTTTGGAAATTGTGTCTGGTGATTTTCTAAATATTTTCTGAAGATTTTGGCGATATGAGCCTCATTTCCTTACACACTTTTTCTTATAGAAAAAGGTGTATGTGAGTTGAGCTTGTTTAAGTTAGCTTAGCTTTGAAATGTTTTTTTCTAAAGTAGTTGATCAATAAAAACATTAAAATACAAGTACAGTTGATGACTGCTTCCCTGCTCACAGCACAACATAGTGCATTTCTCAACCTTATTAACCAGTACTTCCATGTTCAAAGCTGAATTTAAGAAATCAGATAAGATTAATGAAATTGTTGCAATTGAAATGAATTCAAAACTAACTACTGAAAACGCACAAAATTGAGTCAACTTACTACAGATGGCTATAACAGATAATCATTATTCACCTGTATACTCCTTATTTACCTGTATCTGTCAAAACATACACGTAACCAAGCTTCTATAAGCATTCCACGCAATCAAAACTTATCATGTAATTACACCAGCAAAACGATGAAAATTCCTAACTACTTGCATGTTAAACTGGCAGAATCCTACTATATTTAATAATGTAAAATTCAAACAAAGTCATTTCACAAAAGCAGCTACTGCTGGTCTGAATAGAACACATGTACATAGAATTAATTCCCTATATCGATTCATGGATATTTTTCACAATGAGTTTGATTCCCCTTTTACGCGTTAACTATAATTACATTCCAGTTCAAGGCAAAGTTCAACATACAATTCGGTCTTTCACTACATCATCAAAAAACACCTACAACCCAACAACTTCGATTAAGTCAACTAGCAATACCAAACATGTGTTGCAACATTCCATCAACATTTGCGATCAAGTTAACACAAAACAGAGTAAACCTAAACTTACTCAAATAAATGGTGATCCGACCTGATCTACAGTTTTCAACATGCTAAAATTCCTGTAAACAATGCACAGCTTTGATAGATACTGCACGTAGGTAGCTGATAATCTCTAAAGCAAGACGAGTTTTTAGGTAGCAATGGAGTTGATGGTCTTGCAGCCATTAAGGTATGAAACTCACACTTCATAGCATTGAGCTTTTAACATACAGCCACATCGTCGCTAAATGTCAGGGAACTACTAAACACATCTCTCAAAGCACTCAATACACTGAATATGAACACTGAATATGGACAAACACTCAAATTAAAGTAGCGAGGTAAAACGAAAAAGTTGTAACGCGACCACAATGACGCTAACAAAATCAACTTTTGTCGCCGGATACTGCGAAGGGCTTGGGAGTAGACGCCTTGTCGGCCACCTAGCTGACCTTCTACGCAGCTGGTAAACGGTACATGAAGCCTAAAACTTCTGTAGATTAGAGATCTGTAACTTTGGACGGTCAAGTTAATTAACTTATTGAGCTTCTAACCAAATAGGCCTTACCTAGTAAAACGCCTCAAGCGAAAACTAACAATGAGAGTGATAATGGCAAACCTGTTATCTTCAGTGCGTATCCGAACAGCACAATAAAAAATGCCAGTGCCGCTTTCATACCTGTCATCTGAAAAAATGAACATAAAGTAAAAACTAAGAGCAGAAACACCTACAGCACTCCTGCAATCTCGAAAACAACCACTATTCTCCTTCAGAGTGATGTCAAGTTTTGTATCTTAAAGAACAATACATCGCTCCTTCACATAACGCTAAGTTGTAGAAAAACAAGTTCAGTCCAATGATACGGTACTACCATAGAAATACGAGTATTGCCCAATGGTATTACTACATGGTATAAGAAGCATTACAAATCTGTCGGGGAAACATACGTAGCAATGACAATAAAACTGCATTTTAGCAAGGCAATTCAATCAACTAAAATAGAGCTGCTTTTAATAGACGCCCTATAGAAAATATATAAATGTGAGACACGTAAAATTAAAAATACATAAAATGAGAGCATCTGTCAATGTGTATCCATAAGCATAGGAGGCGGGGGCAAGGGGGCTGCAGCCCCCCCCCATGTTGGGCAGAGATCCATTTCACTCGGGCATATTTTCTGACAAAACAATAGGAAATTCGGGCAGAAAGCTTACAACCCCCTAAAATTGACGTCCTCCTAGCCCATGGGTGTATCCATGATCCAAATAAACGCTTAATCATTAAAATTTTCCTATACTGCATTCTCAAGCAATTTAGAGCAAAACCTGAGTTAAATGTTGCAAGTTCCAGTTATGAATAGTACTCTTGAAATATTGTCGAGAACCATTTTGACAACATATCATGGCTGTAAATCCTGCAATACCTGGCAGGAGCTTCAACATGGTATTTTGAGGCGATGCTTATTTTTTACAGTATCCCTTATGGATATCTTTCAATATCATTCCCAGGTTGGAAACTTTGAATAGTGCGCGGGAGATTTCTTTCGGAGCCTATAAATTGCGCGGCTGCAAATTGCTTGGATAAACATGTTAAGTGGCTGAGAGTAATGTGTGTGCGGTCTAGAGCACATAAAAATGTCTTGGTAAAAGACTTGCGCGGTTGACAGCTGATCTGCGCGGGAGATAAATCCCCAGTGCGAGGCAATAATTCCAGTCTGTTATCCTTCATGACAACAAACAAGCTGGGAAGCTAGTGAGTCAGTGATGTGCTGAGACACCTTATGCTGGGGGGAGGGGCAATTGACCAACTATTGCTACTAAAAGAAAAGTCACAGAAAATAATGTGTTCAACTCTCTGCAGCATGGCTGACTATTGGCCAACATTATTGCAAATTTGACAATATTGGGGGGCGCGACGCTCCCACGCCCCCATCGGCACATGCCTGTTGTGAGTGCATAAGAAGTGGAGACCAGGTAGCAAGAAAATGAGACTGCTTTGTAACATGTAGGAGACCTTCCAAGTTGCGTGAGACACATGCAATTAAGGATATTCTCAACTCACGCATGGAAGGGGAATTCTCACTCAACTTTGCACAAAAAGTCGTACGCATAGAAATTCTATGGGTGTACGAGAGCTTAGCTAATGCCTGTCAAGTTTCAATGTAAAAAATGAATGAGAAATTTACTAAATGGGGTGGGGCATTCTACAATTTCGAAGCGGGATTCTAGTTAAGTGGGACTCCTGTATTTTTCTAGGGAAGAGTTTAGACAAACTGTTGTAATATTTTGACAACTATGAATTAAAGGGCACTTCTACTTGAAAGGGATTTGAGTGAAAGTTGTGCAACAGACGTTTACCGATAGGCTGCAAAATTGCACGCAAGCATGATGATCATTCTCTTCCATACATAATGATTATACTTGTTTTTACTGACAACTCTATACTTCGATTCGCCTGTAATCTAAACGTGGAGTAAATAAATCTAATACTATAGTAGCCGTGGCCTAACGGTAATGCACTCGACTCAGACCAGCGTTGCCCTGGGTTCAATGCCCACCGCAAACCATTGGTGATGTCAGGAAGTCCTCTCAGAGGCACCCTCCGAGCCCCAAGAATTGGGGGAAACCGAGGTAAAGTCGAGAGTACTATTGTAGTTTACGCATGCGTCTAGCATTTAATCATGGACCTGTAACTGCGTGGGATTGTCTCCAATCGACAATATGGAGGATATGCAACTCTACATACAATAGATTGAGAGGAAATAGCAAAATTTCACGATGAATCACTGGCATCGCAAATCGAGAATACTATAAGCAAGTAAAGATACGAAAATAGTGCGGGTAAGTGTATAATATTTTATTGTGGCCAACTGCTTGGTGCATTAGTGACCTGTAGGCCCATGTCCTGGTTGGAATCCAATTGCTGGAGTCGTGTACAGTCGAAACACTGTACAACG
>OLMO02000301.1:15620590-15662033 GCA_900291935.2 Cassiopea xamachana | reverse complement strand
ATTCATTTTTAATATCTAGTTTCGTTAGTAATTTGCCAATTCATTCATTTGTTGGTTCATTTATGGGCGAGGAAAGGAAACGACTTTAAGCCAGTGACCTTCTTGAGAGCTTTTAGCATGACGCAATTTGGTTTCTTTTTCTCTAGAAGAGAAAGCAATTTTTTATGAACGTTGTTTCCAGATATATTTAGTAATGAATGCATTAGAATGATGAGAATCCCTTTTAAAAAATCCAGAAAAGGCATGCCTGTTCACAACCAAGATAAAATACGAGACGTCATGCAATCAGCAATAAAGTTCTCGCATTCTGTTCTGTAGATGAGACATTCAATAAAAAAATTTCAAAAATCGCAATCTGAGCTCATTCTTCTATCACGAACTCCATATTTACGATATCACCAGAATGTGATTGTTTACAGCTCGATCTGTTGTCACGCGAAGTAGTCATTGATTGCCATTCTTCCATGAAATTCTTACTCTACCGTTTTCTCTGAGAGAATTCTTACTCTACCGTTTTTTCTGAGAGACTTTGTTTGATGAACTTCCCATTTTCCCCTTATTTGACCTCAGCCTCCCATTTTTAGTGTTTTCTGGTTAAAGAGCGATTAATTTGATTTGAACAGCAGTCTTTCGACGCTTTTTCATGTTGGTAAAGAGAGCATTATTTATGGAAAGACTGCACAGTGGAGTTGATAATAATGGTTAATGAATTCAAACGTCAGGTACCCACTAGATTTTGTGTCGATTGCCTGAAAACTTTAAGCCGACACATGTGAAGTAAGAACCGAAATCGTTAGTGAGATCATCAAGGGCTGGATGAAAATTGATTTTTTCACTGTTGATCCTGGGTGAGGAGGGGCAAAGCAGCTTTGTGGCGACCACACCCTACACTTCTCTGTTATAGGTACAGTCATGCAAATAGTTCGAAGGATTATGTAAAGGTGTGCGGAATTACAAAGATCATCTTTACTGTCAAAAACATATCTAGATTGCATGCAGCCCGTTCGCATACGTGGCTAAGCATCCTGTAATAAGATCGCTTAGAGGTGTACCAGGAAACAGTCGAATGACACGGAATGGGCCACTTTCCTGGGGAAATATACCAGCCTTCTGGTAGCTGGGGTGTTAGATTTGATGGTCAAGATTAAGGCTTTGTTCTGCACGTTTGAACACTTGGCATTTGTACCATACAATCATCTTTGAAAGCATGCATAATTCAGACATGTAACAGGCGATAAACTAATCCTTCCTATTATTATTCATTTGGGAATCTCACGAAAACCCACGATGCCAATGATCTATAGTTCGTTGATTGTTTTCTGCGATAAGGAAGTTATTAAGAGGTTTGGCCTAAGAGAAGCTGAGAGTTATCGAGCCAAACTTTGTATAGCTTTTAATATATTATGTTACTACCTTTGGTTTGAATGAGATGTAGCACCTGATAAATGTGGCTATGGTATTAACAGTTTTTTCAATGTATCGCAGTTTTGCCAGTAAAGTTATTACTACAGCTGTCAACAGTTTAAGGCAAGAGTCATGCGATAGCGTTTTTATCAGAAATTGTCTCGTAATTATTCAGAAATTAGTTCCACCTTCTATTTCCCAGAATTGCTGGCCCTTGCAACACCTTCCCAGGATCTGTCTGCCTCCATCCTTACAGAATATAGACTCCTAATTAGCAGCATTAGTTTGGATCTTTTCTCAGTGTTTATTGGTTCGTGAAGAACTCCACTTTTCCTCCCTCTCTGTTGATATATTTTCCACTCTTAGTTCTTCAAGGAAATCTTTTGGGCTAGAGGAAAGTATTTTGAAGCACCTCGTCATTGTTTATAGCAGTGTTTCCCAACCTAAGGGGAATTCCCCCACGGGAGGGAAATTTAACTTTTTCGAGGGGGAGGTTGGAAGCTACTCCACCCTCGATTTCAAAGAATAATAAGGAAAACGTCACTATATCGGATAACAATTTGACGCCTAATGATGCTAACTAGTGTTGATTCATACATCCAGAGTGTTAGTTTGATTTGGTGAGGGTAGGGGATCTGCTTCATTGTATTTTAGCCAAGGGGAAACAGCAAGGTGTTGGGAAGTACGAAGCTAGAAGGTGATATCCTGGATTACAGAAATATTAATTTTCTCTTTGTTCATAATCTATTTTACTAAAATTTTGATCCCATTGCCTAAATGAGTTAAATTTAACTTCAAACTTCGTTGTTGAAGACATCCACTTTTCGTTCTTTCTTTTTGATATATTTTCTATTCTTAGTTCTACAAGGATTTGTTTTGGTCGAAAGGGAAGTAGTATGTAGCATTTTACTATTGTTTGAAAGGTGATAGCCTGGACTGTAGCCGTCTCTGTCTCCACATTCTATTTCGATTGTATTGCCTAGCTGAGTTAAATTTATCTTCAACTTTCGACGCATATGTTTGAGGGTACAAGATGCCAGGGGCGTGCAGAAGTATGGGATGTTGGGTGTAACACCCCCAACTTTTGCCGAAACCTTTGGTAATTCAATAACTTGTGGGTAGAAGCGTGCTTTGCGATCATCGCTGATGGTAATCGATCATCGTTTATGGGTAATCGATCATCGTTTATGGGTAATCGATCATCGTTTATGGGTAATCGATCATCGTTTATGGGTAATCGATCATCGTTTATCGGTAATCCATCATCGTTTGTCGGTAATTCCGGGACATTTAGTAGTCTGTCGGTCATTGTTTGTTGCTACACCCCCACCCCCCAATAAAGGGTCCCTCGGCACGCCACTGCAAGATGCTCACTCAAGCAACATATGATTTGTCTCTGATTACACTATAGAAGCTGTGAAATCTTGCTGAATTTCAAACAAGCAAAGGATCACCTTGTGAATACGGCCACCATGTAATACCTCCGCTTCCAAGCCCTTGCCTACTTTGTGCACAAACACGATTATTACTACTCATTTTCTGATAACCTGGCAATAGATAGGGAAATATGTGCTACATTTGTTGTCTAAGTTCTGAAGAAGAAGACTTGCCAATGGCGCCTTAAAAATTTCAGTGTTCATGTGCTGTAGAACTGTGCAGTGAATGACGACCGGCCTAGCCTCAATGATCTCAATGTCAGCCAGTGGTGAATTGAATGCAAAGATGCATGGTTTTACTTTCAGATGATATAGATGGCTTTCTTAATTCCGTGATAGACTGTTGAATTCGAACTACTAGCCTGCCTGACCATTAATTGAGCAAAATTGGGAAAAGTTGGGACAATTGGCTTTGAGACAAAATTGGGACAATTCAACTTATGAATTAAGAAGCGAAAGTAACATTGTCCTTTGAAACAGCAAAAGTCATCGACGTACAGCAGTTATTAACGTACATTTTTGTCACATTGGCCAATGCCTTGGGATCCGCAGCAACGAATATGACGTCAGAAAATGATCCAGATATCGATATGATAATGGGTGATGCTGATATGGACCCATCGATCCTCTCGTTCCAGGCCTCTGCTATAGTTGCAGTCTGCGCGGCTGTGTTGATTGGCAACTTGTTCGTGTTTGCTTTGAATTGTTTTCGACTTCACAACAGCCAGCTATACCATAGGGTAATCATGTTTGCAACTGTCATGAANACCTCGTATCTGCCATTGTTTGCATGCCATTAATGGCGGCTGCATTGCTTGAGGGCGAATGGAAATATGGCTACTCGCTTTGCAAAATCACCGGCTTATTGTGCTTTGTAAGCATGGCTTTTACCATGACATTAACAGCTTTGGCTTCTATTTGTAAAATCGTCCTATTTCTTCGTCTGCATTTTGGCAGGATGATCTTTGGTGTATTTCTCCACAAAGACTTCATTGTAACTTCGATTGTGTTCTTGTTTACCTTAGTCTCACAAGCTGTTCTCTTCCTTCTTGTATATTCTAGTAGACTCTGGACAGCGCCGTTAGCTGGGCTTTGTAAATATGCAAATTCACCGGGCCTTACCGGCTACCGTATGTTTTATCTGGTTTATTCCACACTCCTTACCCTGGCGGCATTAATATTGGTCGTTCCATTTGAAGATGAGAATAGCAAGCTGTAACTGCGAAACACTGAATCACTGCATTCCTGATACAACGTTCAACATGATGGCTTTGAAAGATATAATGGCTACCTTTGATTCACAGCTATATTATAAATACGCTCTGTACGCCGTTCAAAGGGCACATGATTATGAACTGAGAATATAATCAACTTTTCGACGTTTGTGAATAATCGTTCAGTCACTATAAATATTATTTTCCATCATTATAACAAACTCTAACTTGCATTTAGTCAGGATTTTATAGTCAGGCCTAAGCATTCCATGAAGGAATGGAAATGGATTTGAAATAGTTTTGAAATATTCTCAAATAGCATGGAAAGGTGGAAGTATTTTGGCAACTTGCTAGAATTATTTTCCCTTCAAGTGTTCAACAAATTGTACCCGTTAAGACAAATAGGTTATGAAATCAGATGTGCTTTTACGTTATCGACACAAAATATAAAAGCTCTTGCTTAGTTTTATGTTATAGTAAACAAGGGCGCCGGAAGCAATTCCGAGCTGCGGGGGCAGGTTATGAAAAGGCACTTTGAAAATTGAGTCTTCCCAAAACACGATTGTAGCAGTTTGGTGGGCTGCTTCTGTTGCTACTGATCGCCATTCATTCCAATTTTCTAAGTAATGTGTCCCTAGCTGCTTATAAGCATTGGGGACTTAAGGACTTATCATAAGACCGTTAGAGCATTTCATACATATCTTGTGTCTACTCTAGAGCCCACCATGGTTGGGTCCGGAGAAAATTTTCAAAACTAGGGCTCCAAGATGGGTGGAGAACGTTATTTTTGGATTGTTTTTGGAAGTAGTGCATAGCAGCATAAAACGTATAGTATCTCCAATGCTCAGAAAACTATTCTTTGGAGCTGCTGATGAAAGTATCATACCACTATAGTGTATGTAGTTCGAGTGTTTGCTATGCTGTTCTGCTTTTTGGATACTGATTCGATTTATAGGAAGGAAGTAGTGCCTAATTTTTGCAAAGTTAATGCATGCCCAATCTAGAGCTAACTTTTGTTCAAACTTCTATTTACCAATGCAGGCCCGTAGACAGTTGAAGCTGCACCAGATTGGAAGAGGAGACATAGATGTAAAAGTCCAAATAAGAGAAATGAGCTCTTGCATGTAACAGATCTGGGCCAATTAATAAAAAATGTTGAGTCTAACTATTCTTTTCATAGTTATTGTGTTTAAAATAGGGCTGGGAGTTTGCCTCCCGAAAAACTTATCGAAGTAGCGTCGTCTAAAACGCCGGAAAACGTCTTTTTGCAAAGCCATATGTACTTGATTTCACCAATGATCCTCATGCTGTGAAAGAGAAGCTGCTCCCTCAGCCAAGTTTTATCACATTTTGAAAATTTAGAACAAAGAAAGAAAAGGCTACGCCAAGTTCGCCAAAAGTAGGAACAAAGCAACCACACGCCAGTGCGCCAAGGAATAGTCCACGCCGGAATAGCTATCCGGATTGCCTTATAACATGTTCAGGATCCACGGGCCTGCCTTAGTGTAAAGCCATCTCTTGGCAGCTAAGGCTCAAAGCAATAGGCTTCTAAGGTCATGTTTCAGCTTTAATTCTGATTTACTCAATTATCATAATCTTGATTCAACATTCTGGCATTGACTTTTTTGCTGCCTACAAAACTCTTTCAAACATAATTATCTTTCTGCTACTCGCTGGCCCCATACGAATGATTTAAATGTAGGAACGTATTGGGAAAGTTCAAGAGGCAAAACAGAAACATTGATAGAAGGCCATTAGAGAGAAGTGGTTGAATAGGAATTACCTATAGCTTTGTGATTAAAGATGAAAAATGTTAATGTTTATCTCCTTTTCATTACATTTTCAATTGTAATACACGACTAACGAAAAGTTTCAAAAAGCTGCCCCCGTGCTTCCGGCGCCTCTGATAGTAAAACGTCAGAAAAGATTGGAATATATTCCTTAAATTTTTAGGCGAAGATACACCTTTGGTATTTAAGAATAATTCTAAGAATAATGCAGCAAAAGAAATTGACGGGCTGGCTACCAAATTTCCTAGAACTACCACCAAACGACGATCTTTTCCTTGTTAGTAAAAATAGAAACTCACTGGTAAAATCTAGTATTCCATTGTAAATGGGATTCAAACTACAACAGAATACTTCAGAATACTTTTTTGGGTTAAGTCTATTCTCGCTGAGACCATAGTTAATAGAATTTTGACTGGTTTGGAAGCATAGGGTTCAAATCTTGATTGGCTAACAAAGGAATCACCATCGAAGAACTCCTGCCAATAATATTGCGAGAGCATAGGGTTCAAATCTTGATTGGCTAACAAAGGAATCACCATCGAAGAATTCCTGCCAATAGTGTAGCGAGAATTCGTTCGAAACGCATCGAGAAGCGTATTTTGGTGGTAAAAAGTGTACTTTCTTTAACGACCCAAGTCTCTAAATGAACGTTGCGGTATACAAGTTTTTTATAAGAAAAAAGTGTATACGAAAATGAGGCTCAAGTCACGAGGCTCACTTTCCAAAATCTAATGTTTTTATTGGCGAAAAATCAATATTTCGTCGTTATTGCATTCAAAATGTTAAAGACGGGATTCAAATTCAAGTATAAAATATTAATAACGAAAGTGTAACCAATTTTAGCCAGTTAATTTCAGTAAAAGTTAAGAAAAATTTAAGAAAATCTCAGGCTCAATTTCGGGAAAAGTTAAGAAAATTGAGGCTCAGGCAAAATGACGGTTTTCTTATAAAAGAAAACCTGTACACGCTCTTCTAGATACAAGAAACATATCTATAAGAAACATGAGGCAAAAATTTGGCAGAAGTTAAGAAACATAGGTAGGCTGAGTTTTAAATAACAACTTGCAAAAAATGTAGTAAATTATTGTATCAGTATTTTACGAGATTGTCATTAGAAGTCTTTAAGGTTAAGAAATATTTATGAATCATTTAAGGCTGGACTTGACGAAATATTAAGAAATATCCAGGCTGAAGCCAGAGAATTTGTTTCTCATAAGAAAATGTGTAAGCAAGTAAAGAAACATTTGCAAGTCAATATTCATCAGGTACAGGGAAATAGTCATAGGATGTGCGGGGGGTGCAACACCCCCACATCATTCAGCTTGTCAGCGAATTAGCTGTACATCAATAGTGCTAGTCAACGTTTTATGACTGGCAAAACTCGAGAAAAGCGTTCTTTGTCAGTAAATTGGGCTTGAGGGAAGTTGTATTTGCATGCAAATTGTTGTTGTCCACCACACCAAACTGTTCCACAGATGTATATAAAAATCAGGATAGCGGGTTTAATTCGCTGTAGTGTACTCTAGTGCTAAGGGATATTAATGGCATATTTGCAGTAAAAAGCAGACGACGTTTATTATGTACCATTAAAATTCACGCTGTGAATTGAATGATTTGTCAACAATCAAAGATACTCTTTCATTTTCTACACTCTCTTTTTTTGTAGAAGAATACCTATCCTTCTGCCGAGCCTCATTATTTTGANGTATTTTGGTGGTAAAAAGTGTACTTTCTTTAACGACCCAAGTCTCTAAATGAACGTTGCGGTATACAAGTTTTTTATAAGAAAAAGTGTATACGAAAATGAGGCTCAAGTCACGAGGCTCACTTTCCAAAATCTAATGTTTTTATTGGCGAAAAATCAATATTTCGTCGTTATTGCATTCAAAATGTTAAAGACGGGATTCAAATTCAAGTATAAAATATTAATAACGAAAGTGTAACCAATTTTAGCCAGTTAATTTCAGTAAAAGTTAAGAAAAATTTAAGAAAATCTCAGGCTCAATTTCGGGAAAAGTTAAGAAAATTGAGGCTCAGGCAAAATGACGGTTTTCTTATAAAAGAAAACCTGTACACGCTCTTCTAGATACAAGAAACATATCTATAAGAAACATGAGGCAAAAATTTGGCAGAAGTTAAGAAACATAGGTAGGCTGAGTTTCAAATAACAACTTGCAAAAAATGTTGTAAATTATTGTATCAGTATTTTACGAGATTATCATTAGAAGTCTTTAAGGTTAAGAAATATTTATGAATCATTTAAGGCTGGACTTGACGAAATATTAAGAAATATCCAGGCTGAAGCCAGAGAATTTGTTTCTCATAAGAAAATGTGTAAGCAAGTAAAGAAACATTTGCAAGTCTATATTCATCAGGTACAGGGGAATAGTCATAGGATGTGCGGGGGTGGAACACCCCCACATCATTCAGCTTGTCAGCAAATTAGCTGTACATCAATAGTGCTAGTCAACGTTTTATGACTGGCAAAACTCGAGAAAAGCGTTCTTTGTCAGTAAATTGGGCTTGAGGGAAGTTGTCTTTGCATGCAAATTGTGGTTGTCCACCACACCAAACTGTTCCACAGATGTATATAAAAATCAGGATAGCGGGTTTAATTCGCTGTAGTGTACTCTAGTGCTAAGGGATATTAATGGCATATATGCAGTAAAAAGCAGACGACGTTTATTATGTACCATTAAAATTCACACTGTGAATTGAATGATTTGCCAACAATCAAAGATACTCTTTCATTTTCTACACTCTCTTTTTTTGTAGAAGAATACCTATCCTTCTGCCGAGCCTCATTATTTTGANAAGTTTTTCTGATTTTGAACCTTGGATTATTCTTAAATTATTCTTAAATATCGAAGGTGTAACTACGTCTGAAAATCAAAGGATTATATTCAAATCTTTATTGATGTCTTACTCTATCATAAAGCAAAATAAAAGTGGAGCAGAATATCAAATATTGTATTGATAATGAAAAAGTTAATCTACAAGCAGTACTTGATATTCGCAGCTCAAGTGTACAAAAATGCCAAGTCTTGATGAAACTTGAGCTTTGCATTATTCTTAAATTTCAGCGATTTTGAGCCTGAATATTCTCATAAACTTTATTCCTATAAAACAGTGTGTATCTTCCCTACTTTTAGCAGTGTTCTGTTGTGTTCTTGAAGCAAAGTTTTAGTTTTTCCCTCCGTAAGGCCAAAATGTGCAAATCTGAATCTATTTGCGGAATTGAAACTGTAGATCTATAAGTCAATATTGCACCCCCCCTGTTTACTGGTTAATTCCTGTTTGTTATTACTAGTTCTCAGGAAGTTTCACTGAATTTCGTCAGCTATGAAAGCAGAACACTGAATAATCAAATATGTTGGCAAGTCCTTTGAATTCAAGACAAAGAATTCTTGGAGACCAATGGAGGAAGTGCACTCAACTGGTTGAATTGAGTAGTTTCATGTTGTACTTTGGGAATTCCCTGCTTTTGGCTGAAGAACTTAGTTCTTTGCCATTGCTTGCTATCTAACAAATATGGCTTTGTTTTCGGTTTCATGTATCAGTTGAGCATTTAGAAGATCCTCACGCATTTACCCACAGTCTGTAATTGTTATCCCAAAACACTCAATGACGAAATATTCTTTTTTGTCTAGTCACCTCGTGTAATTGTTTGTGGTCATGCCCAGACGCGAAGACTATAAAACCAGAGCATGGCTTTGACTCATCAAGATTTGGAATGTTTACAGGAATATGACTGTTGTGCAAGTTACTAGCAAACAGCGAAGATACAATAGTTCACAGAATCCTAGAAGTATCTACCATCTGGGCTCACTTTTATTTGTCTTTCAAATATACAGGTTTCAAGATTTGACGAGTTTCCAGCGAAGATAAAGTGTCGTGGATGCAAGATGGGTTTCACGACAACAGGCTCTGTGACCTCAGGTAGGGACTTATCAGAACGTGCTTGTGGTAGTAGGCCTAAATTGATCACAAACTATCACACAGCAGTTTTAGTTTCTTGGTTGTATTCTTTTTAGGTAGTGATCATTGATGATGGATTAATTGTGATTACGTTGATTTTATGATTACAGTGATATTCTTGCTGAATCTTTGTCATAATTTGTCTAATATATACTGTGCTCTATGTACCTATGAATCAAGATGACGAATACATGTTTTTTTATGAGAGTGGTGTATAGAAAACTTGTGCTCGACTATTCAAAAATTGACGTCTTCAGACCAAAAAAGGTCAACAGCTTCAAATGCATTTTAAATTCACTGTGTATAGAATGTTAAATATGGTGCTTTTTATTTAATTGATTAGATAGCGTCATTTTTAGGTGTACATGAACAATAACCGTGAATGAGAAATGTNTGAAAAGCATCTTAACTGAAATTCGTTGTTTTCTTATTTATAGGAAAGTTTTTTCGGTCCAGCAATGAAAGTATCTTAAAATTTTCACGTTTCCAGTATGAACACTATCTTAAGACTTTAGAGGGCAGTTAACATAAAATTTGTAGTATTTGCACATAGATTGATCAAAATTTATATACATATACACCTATAACCTTTCTTAGGTCTCGCAAATCCAGCACTGTGCCAGGGATAGTGCTACCGGGGGGCTTGGGGCTGTAGCCCCCACGATTTTATTGAACCCCCTGACGGCACCAAAATTTCTATGCGCTTTCGGCAATAGCTTCCATGAACTTTTTTTAGTTTTTTAGCCTATGCGAGAGGTGTTTTCTGTCAACTTTGCCCACTGCCGGCACTTTGGCATCACTAGCCCCCCAGCATTTTTTCTGTATCACCGCCACTGCGCTTTCTTATATAACTTGTAGAGGGCCCCTTGCAAATCAGCGATTGCTGAAGGGTGACCCTCTTTAAGCATTTAAAATGAAATGAAAATGAAACTATTTCTTGTAACAGAAAACGTGTATTTGCGATAGTAAAATTCTGAAAAACTAAGAAAGGTTCAGAACTGCGCAATTTTATACAAGAAGCCTCTACTGGCACGCTTATCTTTGAATCAAGACGACGAATATTCTATGGAATAGCCGATCATGATTCAGTTCCTTCATGTTGAAAATCTTACTTATCATATCCGGGTTTATTCTAATTGTTCATGTGGACACCTTTTTGTGAAAATACCTAACTTAAATTTTTCTAGTGTTTTAGCCTAGAATTGCTCTTACATTATTCTTTTGTGTCAAGGGTTTAGCATTGTCTGAAAATTAAAGGAATATATTTAAATCTTTGTTGATTCTTAGCTTCTGCACCGCAAATCACTGCTGACTTGCCGTCACGTATCACAAAGCGTGCTGGCGAGAGATTGGACCTTCGCTGCACGGTGGGTGGCACACCCAATCCAGTCGTGAGTTGGAGGCGTGACGGAGAGACGATCTCTGGCAATAACCCACGGATTTCATGTGTTGATGGTAATAGAAGGCTATTGATAAGAAACCTTACTGTACAAGATGCAGGAGTGTATACATGTGTTGTTAGGAATCAACACGGTGAAGTGTCAAGATCTAGTAGGGTTGTTGTTCAAGGTATTAAGAACTTTTTACACATGAACTTTTACACAGAACTTTTTACACTTTTTACTTTTATTAAGAGCATAAGAATTTTTACTAATCATTCGTATAGAATCTACTATAACTCGATTTGATCTTAAGTTTCCGTGCTATACGCATTTTACTGTAAAAAAGCAAAGCTCAATTTACTTGGGTCGGTTCTGTAATTTTAGTGATATCTTGCTACCCAAGACCCAGTTTACACATTTTATTTTTATAAGAAACCTGTTTATAGACAGCGTAGTACTAGACAGCCTGAAATTTAAGAACCGTTTAGAACCAAGAGGAAAGAGCTAAGAAAGCTGAGACAAATATCACATTGAAATCGTTACCTGGTTCAACGTAAAACTGTACCAAAACAATGTGAATATGATATTGCCTCGTACTGACGCATTTTGTTTGTTGTAGGGCAAATAGTTTGCTACATTCACCTTCTGCATACGCTTTCACAACAATTTAGTTCGCTAAATTAAGAAACTTTTAGAACTAAAATGCGCCCTAAAATTAAGAAACTTTTTCTGCTACGCCTTGAGCTAAGTTTCTTATAAAAAACGCGTGTGTTGAGAAGGGCCAAACAAGGGGTGGCACTTGGGAATTGCTAGGGGGGATATAGCCTCCATTGGGAGCGTACTAGTCCCCTTACTGAGGTGAATAACTCTTTATTGAAGTCGTTCTACTACCCTGTTAGCCGTAGTTCAGTACCTCATCGGAAGAGTCGATGCCCGTGGGAATTTTCCTTGGCCCAGCCCTCCTTATTATCTATCGTTTAAATAATGAGAGGTCTAGCAAGTCAGCGGATATCGATGGAAGCCGTTCTTATGATTCATATTCCAAAGCATCATGGAAATGTTTTGACTGATTTAGAACGCAGCTTATTTTTCGCTTTCGTTTATCTAGTGAGTCATAGGCATGTTTATTTTCAGGAACTGTTCTGGTTTTGCATCTTCATCCTGTGCCAATATTTATTGACGTTTGCTTTGTTCACTATTTTTGTATTTAGTTTTGGTTAAGCTATTTCATGCTTTTGCAATAGCCTTTCTCTTCCATACTCCCAGAAAGCCCTCCTTTGATATAGTCCTGGCAAAATGTCATCAATTATCAATTTTTGTGCTCTCAGCATTGTAATACGAACATGGTTTCCTTTCAGCTTTTGGCAACACCTGTGGGTAGAGGTCGAAATCGTTTCGTCACGGCTATATTGAAGGAAGGAAAATTATACTATGTTTTACTCATTCATGTTTATCTGAATCATTATTGACGCAAATTTTTTCTTTCTATTTTAGCAAATAACGTGAATGAACTTCCGAACATTTTGGAGCAGCCTCAAGACGAATTTGTGGTGGGAGGACAGCAGGCGACGTTGTCATGCGTATCTACAGTGCCCCCCTCCCAATTTTATGGAATTGTGTGGAAGAAAGATGGACAGTTACTTAAAGAAACAAACAGATGCAAGTATAGAAGAGAACACATCAGCAGGTACACGATCCGAGCCACTTATACCATCTCACAAGCGAGACCTGAGGACCGGGGAATGTACACTGCAGAGATAAGCACGTGTATTCACAGTATATCTAGTAAAGCAGGATATTTAGATGTACGATGAGACTTTTGCTACTGGCCGTTTTCAAGTACACCGTACTGCGACCGTATTCTTCATTAAGCTGCAAGTTTTTTTGTAAGAAACAATTACATATGGTTGATGAGGTTCAACTCTGGAAGAGCAAAGGAACATTCAAGAAGCACTTGCCGGCTAAACTTCAAAAGCAGGCTTGAAAAAGGCTGCTTTTACATCCAGGCCAGAGGCATGGCGAGAGATGTTAAAGTGGGAGTCAAAAAGGAAAACTCTGAAGATTTTCTACGACCCCTCCCCCACCTATTTTCTCATCGATTTTGAAGAAACCCCGAGTACCATCTTGGCAAGAAGTATGGAAGCATATGTCCCCGTACCTCCCGTAGCCATTCCACTGATCCAGGCAGAAGGCAAAGTGCTTCTTTTTTATTGAAAAATTTTGTCAGTGATCAATAGTGTAATAAGTTTAGGACACCTCAGCTATGAACTTGAAGGCGCTATGTAAATAAGGTTGTCTTATATATGTTTTTATAGTTATATTGTGCTTACTTAATAAGACTCTAGAAGAGGTGACAGATCATTACGTCTTCTTTATTGTGATTGGTCAAACCGCTGTTTTTGGTGGGCAGAACAATTACATTGACCAATCATAATAGAGATGATGTAATGGTCTATCACATGTTCGAGAGTCTTATTCCAAAGGGTCCCGAGCCAAATTTGATTTGAGCGTGGTGAAATATGCCGAGAGATATGCTATTATGTGATACTCCATACAGGTTGAATAGTCAAACCCAGAAACAAACTACATGCTTTTGCTGTCCCTTTAAATACCCCCCCCCCGATAATATTTAGTCAAAATCAATCTTTTGAATAAGAATATCGTTACCCCTATTATCATTGCTTTTCTTTATTGGTGAATGTCACAGTTAGTGGACTGCTCATTGTTTACAAGGGGGGTTGATACCTAATAGAAATGATGTTTTGCTCAAGAAATCGTCTTACCCAACCTTGTGATTGTACTACACAGCCTTATTTTATCAGAACATTTCTGTCACCCAACCAATTTCTCTTCAGTACCGATCCCTCCCTAAATAATGAACGGTCTCTAGTACGTTATAAGACAGATCCTCATTGCAACATAAAATTGGCTGTTTTCATCAAGGTCGTTCTAGGAATACCTGTACGGAATGGATTTGTTTGATTTTATCTTTAAAAAGCACCAGGGAACAAGTTACAGCTGAATATGTAAACTGATTTACAAACTTCCCTGTAAAAGTTCTAAAACAACACCATTTAGATAAGGCATAATTATTTTAAAAAGCATATGTACAATCAGGGGTGCCGGAACAAAGGGGCAGCGGGGCCACTCGCCCCTCCTGCCCTAGTGGAAGGGGGCAAGAGTGCCCTTTTCATCGAATGGTATTTCGGAAAGAAAAGTATCAAGTAATACACCTTTGCCATCAAAGTATCATTACACTTTCGAATTTGGCAAAGGTTATCATACATTGTTTATTTGACTTCAAGTGCTTCTATATTTAACAACTTTTACTTGACTTTAGATAATTTTCTTACAGTATGATCACCTTTTATTACGATATCAATTCAGTGACTTTTCTGGCAACACCTTTGTGAATCAAGTCTAACATTTCCAGAAAACTATTGTTATTGTTGTGACCAATGAAGGGCATGGTCACTAAAAGGGCGTGGCATTTTACCTTACAGGAGAAAGCCACCCCCTTGCTCTAATTTGCATCCGGCACGCCTGTGTACAATCTTAGATTGCGTCTGTAGACAAATTTCGTTACATTGTAATGGTTGTAGTAGTTTTTTTCAGTATAATGTATTTGTTGTGGCATTAGGTCTTTCTTCATTAAAATATAAATCTGGGTTAATGAACTGTTGTATGTATTGCACATCTGGTTGCTTTTTGCCTCTGAGTACTTCTGCTATATCTTCTTGTTTGCGTGGTGGGAGGGCGGAAACCAGGGGTGCTATAGCTCCAAAAACCTGATCTCTCTTTTGGAATCTCTTTACCTACTCTACTACTATTTTATTTGGCAGCAGGCTGAAAGTATATTTCGCCGTCACCCATTCATATGATTGATAATAGAAAGAACACTATTGTGGTAAGATTGGTCACGTGATGTACCTATCAATCATCTTTATGTATATAATTAATGATTATCGTAAGCGAGGGCAATCTTTTTTTCAGAGTTTTGCTTACAAGCAACACATGACATTTCAGTCTTCTTCCCGTACAAGCCTTGCAGCTGACTACCGTTACACTACAAGTAGAAGGGGAAAGGGGTAACGCGACTTTGCTACGTAACGGTATGAGAGGGCCCGACTCTTGTGTTATGGGACGTTACAGAGGAGGGGGAGGATATGGAATACGGTAAAATTGGCGTTCCGTAAAAGGCGAATGATCAGAGCAGCAAAGCACTATGTAGCAAAATGACGGTTATAGGCTAAAGTATCATGATGTCAGCAAAAATTACGTCATGCTTGGTTCAGCAATTTCGAAAATGTTCTATCGGCATACAAAGAGGTTAACACCAATAGGCTTAATTGATGATGCAATCGGTACTAAAAATACGGTATGGATCATATAAAATTGTTTTTGGTAAAATCCCTCAAAATTCCCCTCACTGGAAATTCTGGTGAATATGAACCATAGTCGGAATAGTCGATTTAGTGGGAAACTTTTATTGCTTACACTGGGAATTTTCGCCAGGGGCAAAGTTAAAGAACATGTTTGATGGGGTGCACAACCTCAAATTGCCGACAAAGAGGACTTTCCCAGCAAATGTGACGACAAGCTCGATATTGGTGTGCAGCACCCGTACATTTATGGCTATACCCCTAATAATCACGGTCTCCTGCCTGGCCACAATGCTCCAACAACAGACTTTACTGAGAAGTTCAATGTTTTACCGACTGGTCCATGATAGTAATAATTTGTAATAAATGTTTTTTTGTGTCGACAGCAGAAGGTATAGTTGAAAATGTGTAATATACACCAATCAATGCGTGGAATTATCCCCTTACCAAAAGAAAACTACTAACACTAGATTGCTTATGAGAAACAACTTGAAACGTACCTACTGAGCGAAAAGACAAATTCTTGGAAGAACGGAAAGTACTTTTAAAAGGTCTTTCCTCTTAATATACCTATTTCTTCTGCAAATTTTCGTTTCAAACATCTTACTTACTTTTTGGCATAGCAAATGCGCCATTACCTGAAAGTGAAATTAATTTCAACTTCGCACTCATGGTGAGATACCAGTTTGTTTGAGAAAGCCTCAGAAAGCAATTTAATGAAAACTACTTTTGGAAGTTTGCCATGCGAACATTTCCTGTAACCTTTTTCTAAGTAACGATAGGTGATCAAACTGAGTCCAGTAAGCTGCCCTGCAAAAATACATTGTACTACCGTCTTTGCCCTGCAAAATCGCAAATTTTTAAGGTAGAATTTTTGCCCTTACCCCCCATACTACCCCTTAAGTTTCGTCCCTGCAAAGAAGTTCAAGGATGACTACACGGATTATCAATTTTTATGATGCAATTTCAACTAGATAATGTGGGGATATTATTCAAAGTTGGCTTTATTTATGTAAACGTCATGTATTGTGTACCTTCACGTGATCAGTGATCGTGAAACAAAGAACAGATAGACATACTTTAAGTGATGCATCATCTTCAATGTCCCTACTTGGATATGTAATCTTCAAGGCAATAATAGTATGAGAGGACTTTCAGTTTCCTTGGAAATCATGTCAGTAATGCAAGATCACGTGAAAGCTAGGAGTCTGGAACCAAAAGGGAGGACTCGCTGGGAAATCTTGTTGCATACAGAAGGAGGGACTGAAAACTGAGTAAACAAATACTAGTGAGTTAATTTTCTGTATTTACGTTATTGAGATGACTAAATTGCTCATTATCCTGTACCAAGAATAGTTTTCTCCGCTGCAGCTGTTAGCTCCTATTCGTAAGATCGTGTGTATGTTACTGACCTAGGCCTCGTTTTTGTTGAGGCTGACACTAATCATCATCATAATAATTGAGTGCACATGCCTGTCTTATCGCAATACTTTGCATGCAGAGAGATTCAGGTGGATACAGACAATAGCAAGCACAATGCCCTCTAAAGTGAAACGTCTTGTGTTATCCTTTCGGTTTTGAGGAAGTTCTTGAACGCCCTTCAAATTGTAATGTTTGCACCGAACTACTTCCTACTTTTGGACTCTGCAACCTGCAGCCGTTTGTTGGTTCCATCCTAACAAATAATGGTAGTAAGATATTCAGAGCAACATATCATACATGTTAAAGCAGATTTATGACTCAG
The DNA here is from genome assembly GCA_900291935.2 of Cassiopea xamachana. Lineage (NCBI taxonomy): Eukaryota > Metazoa > Cnidaria > Scyphozoa > Rhizostomeae > Cassiopeidae > Cassiopea > Cassiopea xamachana. The sequence continues at coordinate 15,644,703 of OLMO02000301.1, read as the reverse complement.
CTTGTATAGGGTTCTAGCCTTGAATTAAATTCTTATTGTCAGTGTGAGTATATAGAGAGGGCAGACATCTTATGTTACACTGAATATCTCTGATTGAACATTGAATAGTAAGCAAGCTTTGCAATCGTCTGAAATCATTTATAGGAGAAGTGCAATATGATTTGTTTGTGTGGATCTTTGTTTAAACATTTGGCATGCTCAACAACACTTCAAATTAAGAGATAGCCTTTGTCTAAACTGTATGGCATAGGCCCTTCCAAAATGGCCACAAGCAGCAGTATTAATATGTATATGTATAAACACTGTTTTGCTTGGATTCATTTTGTAAGGACCTGTGTCATACAGTTTTGCCAAAAGTATTGCAAAGGTAGGGGTTTTCTCTGTCTTTTGTTGCTGAGGAGTGAGCTAACTCATGTAATTGGCCTTGATCATAGATCCAATATCCCCTTACATCTATTTCTCCCCTTTACAGGTAGAGCTCTTAAGTATGTCTGCAAATGCCAGAAGACCAGTTGCATCACTTGATTGGAGAGAGAAGCAAGCAAAAAAGCCAAAGCTCTTGAATGGAGAGACTATTATAGCTGAAGCACTGACTGTGTTGAAAATGAACAATATGGCAAAAAGAGGCTCTGGCATAATGGGAGGCCTATATGTAACAAACTTCAAACTTGCATTTATGCCTCCAAAGTTAGAGAGCAATGTCAGTACTAGCCAAAGAGTACTACTATCATCTTGTCATAGATTAGATGACCTCCTAGCTGATGATGAAACTGGATCCCATAGTGAATACATACCCCTTACAAGCATTTGGTATATTACTGCCATCTCAACTGTAAAACAGGTTTCAAAGAGGCTGAAGCCAGGAAAAGTTCCTTCAAAAAAGTATGATATCATTGAATTGTCATGCAAAGACCTCCGTGTTATAAGATTTGATTTTTCTCTCTGCCGTGAGAAAGATAGAGCATCAATCTTAAACGCTATTCATGTCTACATGTCTCCTACCTCAATTCAGAAACTTTTTGCTTTTGATCATGCAAGAGGTTCCCAGAATACCTCAAATGCTTCCTCTCAAGGTAGAGCATTCCATACATTCCGCCATGAAAAGGATTTAGAGCTAGAATTGGCACGGTTAAAGGCTCAAGAAAAGTGGAGGATATCTCATGTCAATGAGAAGTTTTCTGTGTCTAAAACTTTACCAGAATTGAACTTAGTTCCTTCCAGCCTCTTAGATCAAGACTTGGAATCAATATCTAACTTCTATGAAGGTGGGAGGTTTCCCACAATGGTTTGGCACAGTAGAGAAAGTGGTGCATCTTTACTATGCAGCTCAAGACCAAGGTTAATATTGTATTATTTTGCCATGTGAATGTTATTTTTTGTAATTTCTGTTGCTTTTATCCTTCAAAGCTCTTATATGAAAGTTTCTGGTTTTTATTACAATTCTATTACAGTGACAAAGATGAAGATAACTCTGGGCATCCAAGGAGGGTCATTGATGCTGTGAAAAAAGCCTGCTTTTCAGATGATGCAGAAGATCCAATATCATTTGAACTGTCAAGTGTGACAGGGTCATCAAAGTTACCAACACTTCAGAAGCTGCAAGCCAGCTATCTTGACTTATGTGACACATGCTTTTGCCATTCAAATAAAGATTTCTGGACAACTGATAGCTCTTGGTTAGGAAAGGTGGATGGTTCAAGGTATTTACATGAATTACCCTTTTTGAAAATTTGAAGGTATTTGTATCATAAATCAGCTTTTGAGTTGTACTACATTTCACTTTAAGTACAGAAATGGATTGCTGGTGTGGATGAACCATTGTTATCATTTTTAGCTTGCTTTGCAATGACCAAAATGATGATATGTTGGCAGTTTAGTGGAGTTATTGTTTTCTAATAAATGATATGCTAAGTGATCTTACCAATGCTTTTGATATTAGCTGTTGAGCACTTTGATGTATATCCATGGTACGATCCAGTGGGGGCTGGGGGGCCATGGCCTCCCCAAATGGTGACATTTATTATAGCAAACAATATGTCAAGAAACTTCTTGCATAAAAAATGCAATAAAAGGAATCAGATGGCCCTCCCAAAGTCCAACTCTGGATCCGCCCGTGTGTTAATCAGCACGCGGTTCTTCAGACTCACAGTTTGGGTCACATGTCGGTTGTACTTTCAACTTGATTTTGGTTCAAGAAAAATGTTTAACCCCATTGGGATTGAAATATTGGGACATACCTTCTCTAAATTGGGTGCATCTTGGCTGCTTAGGCTTCCTCGTTGAATACGTGGTATTTTTGCATTTGAGCACAACGAAATCATCTGTTTTTCAGGTGGCTAGAGCATGTTCAAAAGACGTTGACAATTGCATCAGAAATCGCCAACACACTTCTTATTAACAAGCGGTCTGTGATTGTACATGATCTGACTGGACGTGACTTTGCGTTAGTAATTATTTCTCTAGTACAACTTTTTGTCGATCCGTACTACCGTACACTTATCGGATTGCAAACCTTGATTCAGAAAGATTGGGTTGTGAAAGGTCATCCATTCTGTCAGAGACTAGGAGTGTTTCAAGACACTGATAAGGGACCTAAAAATTGGGTTTTCTACAAAGATGAGCATATTTTGGACACTGACCAATCGCCAGTGTTTATTCTATTCTTGGACTGCGTCCACCAATTACTCACCCAATTCCCATCACAATTCGGTTTCACGGAACAGTTTCTTCTCTTGCTGATTGATAGCGTTCACATGTGTTTATTTGAAACATTTCTGTTCAATTCGGAACACGAGAGAAAACGATTCGTTTATGACTCGTTAGAGTCATTGTGGGATTTCATTGCCACCGAAGTACCTCCATTGAAATTCAAAGACTTGTTCTTGAACAGATTATATAACATCGATAAAAGGATTAACATGGACGAGAGTAGTAGGATTTTATCGGACGCATCTCCAGATTTGCGATTTAGGAGCAAAAATGATTTGGTTACGTCTTCTAGCAAAGGATCTCTTGCTAGCTCTCACAAGAAGGTGCAAAAGTCAAAGAAAAAGAAGCCGGATTGGTTGTCAGTAAGCGTGCATTATCAGTCGGCTAGCGATCCGAACGTTTCGGTCATCAATCCGGATTCTTCGTGTATTCATGTCAATCTATGGCACAAATACTTCCTTCGCTGGACCCCCACAGTTGATTTGACAAAAGGTTCTAGCTGGGACTTCTCTCAGCAGCTCCAGCAAATAGAACTTCTAGAAGAGCTGAAGTACTTGGAAGATCGTCACGAGCACCTCAAAGGAAAACTATATGAGTTGGAACACCCGGAGAATCAAGGCTCGGATAGCTGGTCAACAACTGTGCCTGGTGTCAGAAGGTCGCGAAGAGGATTTCCCAATAAATATTCGAATGAATACATGAATGAATTATTGTCACATTTCACATTTTGTAAGCTCATTCACCCAGAAGTGGAAAACACACCTTGTTGAATTGAGATATAAAGTGAAAAATTGTCTATTCTATGTAAAGATAGCTTTTTGTAGATTTTATGTGGAATACTATTTTTTGATGCAGAAGAGCTTTATGTTTTCCTTGGAGTTTCTATAACTAATTTCTAACATACACGTGTTTTTTATAAGAAACATATCTATTATATTCCTCATACTACTCTCGATTTTACCTCCATTCCCCCCAATTCCTTGGGGCTTGGAGGGTGCCTCTGAGAGGACTTTTTAGTTCTGACATGAGCATTTAGGACCGGATGCCCTTCCTGACGTCACCAATGGTCTGCGGTGGGCCTCGAACACAGGACCACGTTGGTCTGAGTCGAGTGCATTACCGCTAGGCCACGGCTGCTCTATTAAATTCCTCATACAGCCTGAATATCCGATTTCTTGCACCACAATTGACTAATCTTGGTTGTTACTTTCATTGGAAGTCTTCAGAATGTAAGAAGTAGCTAAGAAATATTAAAGGCTTGGTCTGACGAATATATTAAGAAACATCCAAACTGAAGGAAGAAAGTTTGTTTCTTGTTAAAAAATGCGTGTGCTGGGTCTTATCATTCATGTACGAGAGATCATTAGGGATCAGGGACATAACGGGAAATACTCAGAGGCGACGCCATCCACTACAGACTGGGAGGATTTAAGTTGCCCAATCAATCAATCAATCAATCAATCAATCAATCAATCAATCAATCAATCAATATATTTACAGTTGGTACATAGGTACATAGTATATATAAATACTAATTAAAACTAACTATTTAGCATATAAATATTTAACAAATGAATAAAATAAAAATACTGCATGCGTAAAAATAATGTATGTGTAGATATGTAGGTACGCCTTTTGATGTCCACGCCCTTTGGTGGCTACACCCATTCACTGCAAGCAAGTGACTTCTTACAACGGCTAGTAGCGAAGCGCGTAAAGGAGGCGCAATAGAGAGTGGTATAAAACTGCAGATAATTAAATGCTACTAGACACTCCTCATCCCACCAATAGGATTTTCTCCTCGAACTTGGACGAACTGGAAAAGTGACCCTGGACAGAATTGGGGGGGTATGCTCTCCAAATCTCTCCTGGCGTCGCCATTTCAACGAATTTTGCTTTAGATTACTCCAACAAAAATCATACATTTCTGACAGCCTATATTCCTATTGCTCGCAAGAATTTATTATACTGTATTTTGTCATATCAGGGTGCTCCAAAGAATGGGAGTTAAAGAGATACAGAATTTGCACCTTTTTATGATACTAACTTATCGCTGAGCCTTTATATTCTTAAAAAATTTTTTACTACGAGTCTCAAACTAACCCTCTCCCGAAGAAGGGAGTGTGGGGGTATCACACCTCTTCATTCTGCAGAAACTTTCGGTCATCATTTGGCTTGTCAGCAATTTTTTGGCTGATCGGTAAAAGCTGGCGTCGGTAAACGCACTCAAATCAAGCAATCAGTCTTGATGAAGCTTGAGCATCCCCTCCCCTGCTCACTGGTGCGCTGACGGACTTTGAGTGTAGCGGAAGAAATTTTGCAGACAGGCTACTAATTCTCCCAGAATTACTGACAAGCGATAATCACAACGCCATCTTTTACCGATCAGCCAAAAAATTGCTGAAAAGCCAAATGACTACCGACAGCTTCTGCAGAATGTGGAGGTGTGATACCCCCACACTCCGTACTTCGGGACAGGGTTATTCAGAGGGATAGGGGCAAGGTACCCACAGGGTCTCATAGCACCGAATGCTTCAAGGTCTACTTACAGTGGTAATTTCTAAAAATTTTAACAAGGGGGCTCTAGGTGCAACCACGCCCATATTTTTGGGTGTGGCCTAGCTCCAACCACGCCCATATTTTGAAATGCGCAGATATAATGCTTTAGTTTACTACTAGTTAAGTATAATAAACGATTAGAAATGTCTCATTTACCATATAGCAGTGAATAATTAATCATAGCAATACAAAATACTTTGGAAGCAAGGTCAATACACTTTGAAGAGCAAGGCCAATGCAAGAATTTTTAGGGGGGCTGAGTGCTCCCAAAATGAACATTAATTTCAACAAGTGGGTTCCGCCCCCTGAGGCCTCCCTAGAAATTACCCCCGTCTACTTATGGTTTACTTTATGAGGCCCCCAGACCAGTTCACTTTAGTTCATTAAAATTAATGAACCGAACTGAACTGGTCTGGGGCCTCATAAAGAACCAGCAATGATTTTCCAATGTTAATTTCTAGACCCTGAAAATTTCCTGCACGTAGAGGGCCTGGTCTGTCTTTGTCGCCCTGGGGCCTCTGAATTCTCTCAGTGACCCTGTTTCGGGACGTCTCTGCCCGGACTACCAACTATGGTGCGAATGGCCATTTCCCGACATGCTTTTGTGCCTTGTAGATTTTGGAAACCTAGCAACAGAAAGCGCGAAAGATGGCGATGATTTGTTTAGGAAACTGCTCATCTACACCTCTGATGAACATTACTGTGAAGAACTAGAGGAACACTTAATTTAAGCTGTTTTTATCGTATCTTTAAGATGGAAGTCCAGGTTTGCTATATTCTCTATCCTTGGCCAACCACAATGATCAATTCACTAGCTTAGTTTCACTAAGTTTTGACATTGTAGGATTATAAAGAAAGATGCTATGTTCGCTCATTTCGATTGGATTAGATTTTCCTTCTGCCAATTTAATGTACATATGGATTTATCGGCATTATGAGCTCCGAGCTCTTTTCATAATTTTAGCTTCGCCAGTGGAATATGAGTTCAAGCAGACTTGCTTGCGTTTGAATTTATGGCATAGAGCCCAGATGAAATGACAATGCTCACATTTTAATCGCTGCAGCATTCTTCCCTATTCTTAGACTTGTCGAAATTGAATGAGATTGAAAAGCAGGAAATTTCTCTTTGATGCAATTGTGGCTTCCATTTTAGGGAAGGAATGGACCAAAAAATAAGGAGAAGCTGAATAATACAGCTGTTAGATTTTTACCAAGTTTACCCTCGGTAAGTAGCATAAAGATTTACAATAAATTTATGTGATTTTTCGTTTGTCCGATATGGAGAGCCGGTACTAATGCAGTTTGGTACCACCTCGATGTTTGCTATGTTGACAATTACTAAACTTGGAGTGTGTATGTTGATATATTTATCAAACGCATGCTTCAGCTACTAATTGTAATTTTTGGCTGCTTATTTTGGTTGAATTTTCAAGTTCATACTTGAGAAAAGGTTGTATTACTACTTATGAAGAAGCCACTGAAGCCCATTCAAAATAATTGCCTTGAATGATGCTTCAGTATGTCTGTTGTCTGTATAGGCTCTTGCCTATGATAATGCACATTCTTGATGGTACTTACTGTCTGACAGGTGGTGAACCTATTATTCACAACAGGGGCCCTTTGTATGGGCTGTAAGCTAGAAAATTTCTGGTGGGCCCCTTGTAAGGCAGTTTCTTCTTTACTAGCAAAATCAATAAATGGCCCCCACTGGCAATGATTCACACAATGAAATCCTATAATAAGCTAGCCACCATTCATCAGATTTTCCTGGCCCTTCTTTGGAGCCACAATGCCCCTGGTACACAGTGACTTTGTAGGGTTATAGCCTGAGTGTATATGCATTGAGCCAAATGCATACTTTTTTACCAATTCATAGGTGCATAAATCAAAGTGGCTGGTGATATGAGCCATGAGTTGAGCTATGACCAGGAAAGATGCAAAGTTACTCAAATAGTTGGAGTTAAGAGAGAGAGAGAGAGAGAGAGTAAATGTGTTATTTTAAGCATTCTTCTTTTGCTTTGTAGACAAGAAGCAAGCCATCCTGGCAACAGTCACCCCCTCCATTCAAATTGGAAAGTCATGAAGCAACAGAAGAGATTTTTCCTGTGGCAGGTAATTTAATTCTTGTTTTGTAATAGAAACTGGTATCTCAGTGAAAAGCATAAAGCTGATTCCTACTCCCTCTGCTAAATGAAAGTGACAAAATCATTGTGAACATTTCTTTTGATGTTGGAGCTACTTTTATGTGGTTTTGACAGTTCAGTAAGAGTAGCTACTAAGTACACTTGAATATGAGTTAGTGAACTTTTTGTAGGACATTAAATACAACTGCATGTTTTCTAATTAATGCCTAAATTATGTGTAATGCCTAATTAATGTGTAATGCCTAATTTCTGTGTGTTATGTGTACATTTGGAATACTTTTTCATCTGTCATTAGCTAAAGGAATAAGTGGTGCTATCTTGGTACAATATATTAGTATTTAAAATTGAGAATAACTCAGTAGCAATTGAGTTTGTATTTTGCTTCCTCAAAAGTATCAATATATTTGCCTGTGATTTCTCATGCAATAGCTTCTCTTGCTGTTCCATTTCATAGGAAGAGAATTTTCAAAGGCAATTTGCATAGAAGGCTTTGGGTTAAATTAATAATTAAGCAGCTTACAAACCAACCCTGTGAATTGTTTAATCTTTGTAAAGAGCCTTTATCCACAATGACCTTTGCTGGAATGATTTCAGAAAAGATTAAGAGATATTTCTTCTATCCCCTGTTTCTTTCATTTATGATTCCAGGTTTTCCATGATTGCCATTAGCTGGCTTTCAGGAAACAGCTATACGATTCGAGTCTTTCTGTAATTATTTTGAAGAACTTTTACCTCAAAACACTTTTAAGTAGATAAATTGCTTTATCATCTAAATCTCAAGTGCCCATTATACAGGCTTCAATATAATTCTTAAAAGCAGCTGTCTCAAGCTTTAACATTACTTGTTTTATATACTAGGTTAATTTAGTTTCAAAGTTTCATTTGAATTGGTGGTGTAACTGATTTCTGCTCTTTGATGTCGTTCCAGCCTTTCCATTATATGTTTTTTCATCATACACTAGAAAGGTTGTATCAGTCAGAGGGTTGTTATTGAGAAGAGGTCCAAAAACTAATGGCTCTTTCTACACTGTTAATTGTTGATTTTACCAATTTTGATTATTGAGTGTATTATTGTTTAAGCTGCTGGCAATCAAAAAAAATCAAAACGGGGACTGTCAAAGTCATGGGATGCAACAAGCCCAGGAGGCAAACTCAGTCCTGGTCACCCAGGTGCAGCAAATGGAAATGGCAGACCAAAAGTCAGCTATCCAAGTAAAGACAGGGAGGCATTTAGACAAGCTCTTGTTAACATCATAATGTAAGTCTACCAGATAGTTAAGTAAATACCATTTGTTTCTATTTTTATTCAAGAAGTCATCCACCTAATAAAAACTCAACTACTTTTTGATGACTGTGTAGACATCTATTATTTTTATTAGATGTAATATACCTTTGCAGGCAAACTGATACCCCATCTGGGCCCCCAAAGCTGCCACCAGTTGAGGAAGGGGAATCAGTGAAGCCTGATTCACCAACACCTGCTGAGAAAGATATTTTGGTAAGAGAAGCTCTTCCTACTGTTAGTTACCAAAGATATATTGGTTGTTGGCAGTTTTGTTTCCTTGCACCCTTTCAACCCAATTGAAACTCCTTCTTGAATATTCTGTCTCCTGTTTTGTCTCATTAGAGGTTTAATGCAAATACTACCTAAATTTGGTTATTGACTTTCAGAAATTCGAAGTTTTCTAGGGGTTAATATATGTTCTATTGTTGACTAAAAGATTGTGCAGTCATAATGCAGTTTCTTTGACATAAATCACAAATAGCACTCTTTGCATAAATGAAAGGAGATTTATAATGTAAGCCAGTTGTAAGTCTATTAGGAATACCCCTCTCCATTTTTGTAAAATTGCATGTGTTTCCCATAGAGATATTATTACTATATACACCATGGAATAGATACTGAACATGTAGCACCAATGGAAGCTTCATGGTTGCAGCATGTTTTGCAAATGGTCCCAGATAGTCTCAAGGTTTGATCAGCTTTTGGTACCTTCTATCAAGCAATATTTTACTCAAAGGATCTCCTGAGCTATGCATTTTCTGAAATTCTCTAGTTTGTATGAACTTTATTCCATTTCTATTAGCTCTGTTTTCCAGGGATGCTATGAATCTACCTTGATAGTGACTTGTGTATGGGGTGGAAGTGTATGCCTTTGGTCCTTTCAGAATGTTGACAATTTTTACTGATTGGCATTTCTTATTGGGGTTATAGGTCAATGAGGCATGCTTCAAAATATCAACTGAATTTCATATTTCTCTCTAGCTTGGTTTAGATGATTACATTGACAGCCTGTCAGATGAAATGAGAGAGGACTATTTGCTCAGTGTAAAGAAAGCAATTGGTATGCTGGATATTGATGCAATCCATTTGAAGTTGATTCTTTTTTTAGGCTATAAGAATATTCTATGATATCTGATAGTTTTATGCAAGTATGCTGTTACATCTCAGTGAACTGTACATGTAAAACTGGCATTTTGAATATGATAGTTTTGCATACAAGAGTCATTTAGCTATTTGTGGCTAACTGTTATTCATTGTCTTTTACTTATATTAAAGTGAAAACAAAATCCCTTTGACATGACATTGTACAAGTTTTATGGATTTTACATATTCTGTATGCACATATCATGCTTCTTGCATTTGTGAGGATTTTTTTCTTTTTTGCAGTTGATTTTGTCTTACGTGACCCTCGTGAAAAAGACGAAGACAAAGAGGAGGAGCTTCTTCCTCATAGAGCTGAGTATGCATTTGCAATTTCTCATACAGCCTTAACTCCATTGTATACCACAATTGTAATTAATTTATACTTAATGATGAAAGATTTTCATTACTTTAGCCATTTCTATGTTTTCTATGCACCTTTATGGCCCTCTATCTACACAATATTTTCATATATTTCCAAGACCTGGAAATTGCAAAAAATTACAGATTTTCACACTGCATTATCAAACCTTTTTGCAAAAGATTAGAAAATAGAATAGTAAGGAGTTTGATATTGATTCTAGGCAGCAGATATTTTGAAAAATAGTTATTATTGTCTGATATTTTAGGCTCATGCAAGTGCCAAAGCCATGGAAAAAATCCTTTTTTGCCTCACGATCAATCATGGAACAAGATTTGTTAGTTACTAATCCAACTATGGCTGGTGTGCTTGATTTATGGTACCGATCTTTTGGGTAAGAGATTCTAGTTTTTTCCATTGTTCAAGTTGCTTTTCTGCTTTTGGAGCAGTGGTTCTTAATTTGGGATCAATTGAACCCCATGGGCTCAGTGAGTCAGATTCAGGGGTTCTGTGGTTTAGTTAATCCCACTTGTATGATTCATGATGTCACATACCTCCAAGAAGGTGAAGAACCACTGTTTTAGTGCAATGTGTTCAAGTTCTGTAGTCTACCCATGTGATAACTTTACTAAATCGTTCAATTATCCTAGATTTTATTTTTGTTTTACTTACTGTCATTGTCTTTTTGTTTAGCAACCTTTGTCTTGTTAACACAAAAGATGTATTGACAAGACCTGAATCAATGGAACTTGCTTTCTTTCAAAATCTTATGATGAGATATATTGAAATGGCCAAAGACACACTATTGAAAAAGTAAGCCTGTTAACCCAATTCTAGCTTTTTCAACATTTACTCTGTAATTTTTCTTGACTTTTTGGTTGCTAACAAACTTCACTGCTGCAGCACTGTACATTTTTGAAATGTACATGATACTTTTTTGAAGTGCATAGTTTTACGATATCTTTCTATTCATGCTCCTTCAGATGGTTCCCAGAAGTTCAGAACATATACTACCAAGGAAACAAGAAAAGGCAGTTGCCAAGCAACCAGAATATGAAACGCTTGGAGGGTTTTTTCAACGCAGCTGGCGTGTTGATGACAAACATTTTGCAAGAACTCGCGCTGAGCTCGATTGATTCTTATGCCAAAATATTTTGCCCACCAAAGGTCGGTGATCGAGTTGTTTTTCACCAACGAGAGCTTATTGCATCCTAACTGAATTGAAAAGAATTGCCTTTAAAGATGCATGAATTTTTCATCACTCATTATCGAGCTTCGTATCTCACTATTTCTTGCATGCAATGTGCACAAAATCATCTCTGTGCTGAAAATTTATCATTGATTTAAATTTTTTGACTTAATGATGCTTTCGCCGATATTTGTCCCTTGTAGTCTTTGCAAAATAATTTTACAGATTGCGTGGGCAACTCAAAAACTGTAGTAAAGGGACCGTAACAGTTTTATCATAGAATTGGTCTTTGCAGATACTCATGTTTATCACATTTCAATCTCTTATTTGTTCATGGTTTTCGTGATTTTAATAGCTAATATTTTATAGATTAAAAGTTATAATTCACTTCTATTTTTTTCTTTCAGACATCAGTCAATGTTTATGAGCACCCAGGTTTCATTGTGAGGCTCATACTCGAGGACAGGGAGATCAAATTCGAACCGGACTTCAATGATTTTACAGTAATTTTCCCTTGCCTTCAAACTTTCATATCACTGCAATACATTTATTGTTACAGCCTTATTCAATGTCTTTAAATTATGTAAATTTGTCAATATCACAACCATTGAATATTTTGTAGCATATGATCTCACTGATATTACACAGAAACAGGTTTTATAATGTAAAATGACTTCTCGAATCTCTCTTTTTTCGATATCTATAGGTAACCTTTACAAATTACTAACTGAAAAACTTTTTTACAATACTACAAGGACGATACCAGGGGGTACAAAATACCATATCTACCCCCTGGCCTTTAAGTTATTCCTCTGGTCGAAAGTTAATCGAATCCTCAAAATCCTGTCCATATAGTTAGTAATTACCTATGGTCTAATTATTATTGGTTTGTTATAAACTTTTAAATACAATTTTCAATGTTTAAGGAACTTCAAAAGCTGTATTGCTTAATTGTTTGGCAATAGTACATTGAAATACATTAATCAAATTCATATACCATAGGGCTGGGATAGAAGTGTTGTTTAGTTACTTTCTATTTCCTCTCCACCATTTTCCTCTTGCAGGTCCTTTTAGGGATTCCCTGCTCTTTTACTTTGTGCAATTAGTGAATTTCACGATTTATTTATTTAAATCATTTTTCTGATCCTTTAGATTGTCCTGTTGAATGTTTTTGATGTGATGATCAAAGCGGTGATGGTTGTGCCACGAGTGGAGACAAAGCTCTATTCGGAATGGGTGAGCACACAGAATCAAACTTAATTGTTATTTGCTATTAAACACAACGAATATGGTATGAACAAAAGAACATTCTATCAGGGTTGTGCAGAAGTAGGGGTGTCAGTATGTAGCACTCTCCCCACTTTTTGCTGAAATCGCTGAAAGCGCTTTGACTTCTCGATGGACGCTTGTGTTGTGATTGTCGCTTGTCATTAATTCTGGGGAATTCTGTATCCTGGGGGTAAATTCCTTTGTTACAACATCCCCCTTCTCAATTGTCTTTCGGTACGCTGTTGAATTCTAGGGCTATAATGCAATGCTGTGGTCAAGATAAAAATATTATGCCTACAATGACATTTCGTGACAAAAATGCAAAGTACATCGATTCAAGAGGAAAAAATCTATCAGCAAAGTCGAAAACATCTTAATCTTGATGATCTTTTGTTTTGATGAGTTGAACTATATCTTATCACTAATCAATTGCGCCTCAAAAAGCTCTTAGCTAAGTAAAGAATTAACTGTTCTTAGGTCATGTTATCGTTGTCACTCTGTCAATTTCCTTTCTCAGCCTGGCAGTAAGAAGTATTTAAAACCCGTCATTGCAAATGAAATTGTAGAAGACCTCAAGGAAAAGGTGAATTCATCATAATTGATTCTGTAATGTTTATGATTCTTCATAACTCTTGAGCAGCTGGATATGCCTCCACAGTTGTTTAATATGTCACATGGTTTAATATGTCATTGGGCTTAAGACACTTCTGATTTGTATTTGAGCTTAAAGGTGATGCAGAAATAATACTGGGATTCATATCTATCATTCCCATTCTCTAAACACACGTTCTTTTTATAAGAAAACATCTTTTTGTCTGACCCTCAATTTTCCTATCTTTTTCCGAATTGATCCTGAGAGTTTCTTATAATTTTCTTAACTTTTACTGAAATAAACTGACTAAAACGGTTTGCACTTTCTTTGTTAATCTTGTATACTCGCATTTGACTTCAATCTCTAACATTCTGAATGTATAAATGACGTAATATCGATTTTAGTCATGCAACATAACTGAAGTTTGGAAATTGATCCCTTTCTTAAGATTTTGGCCGTCTGAGCCTCATTTCCTTATTAAAAAAAACGTGTAAGCCATGTTTGCTAGTGGACTATTGAAGTTTCTATAGTGATACATTGCTAGGCAACAAAGTGTATTTCATGCAACTCAATCATGAAGCAAGTATGAATTAATCTTTGTTTCTTGAAAGGTTAAAGAGGTAATAGTAAGGGAAAGTGCCGGGCCGAAGGAGCATGTGCGAACTTATGACAAGTATACAGCTTTAATATCTAAGGAGGTTTGTCTTCTACTTTTCTTCAATGATAACTAGTAGCCCATTGATGGAGGGGGGCATTTTCATTTGACGTACTAAGACTCTGGAAAGGCTGCTAAGAGAGACTTAAGAGCATCCACGAATTGCCCGAAAACTGAATGTTGACAGTCTCACCCACGGCCGTACACAATCAATATTTTCCCTTAGTATTTAGGATCATTCAATTGGTACGCACGCACCAAAATGGCAAAATTTAACCCCACCTCCCTACATCATACGCAAATATGCGCTTGCTACGACCCACCCCAACTGCGTACATACTCTTACCCATCTGACCCCCCACCCCCATTTCTAACGAGAATGTTTTTAAATATTCAAGCAATAATTTTATAGAGAAAAAGACAGTAGAACATTTGGCAGACAGGAAAATAATCACAGCAAATTTTTTTAACGGATATGGACGTCATCACCAAAGACAACAAAGTATGATAAAAGTACCTTGCATATGAAAATATAACAAAATACATGCAAAAAGGGACTTTTTTGCGTACATACTTAGATGTGTCAACCCCCCTCTCCCCTTGTACGCATGGCATGCGCTTTTACTTGAGTCCCCCTTGGTGCGTTTGTTGTAAATGAGTGGCCCCATGCCTTTGTTGTCTATTTTCAATGGCATTTGCTCTGTTTTGTGTCTTCTCAAGAAGGCAGGTTGTCTTGCAAGTCAAATAGCGAATGCATTCCAAGTTGTCTTATAGATTTCTCTTTCATTAATCATTGACATGACTATTTTGAAGCACTCTGGGATTGTGTAATACTCTGCTGCAAATTTGCCTTGCTCTTTAAAGAAAGTGGGAATTTTAGTCATTCAACTCTGAAATACATTGAACATTGTTAGTAAAATGCTAAAAAATACTGCCAACATTTCTTAGAAAACATAATTCTTCATTCATCATTTCCTGGTTGGTTGAGCAGAATTATCCCATTTTAGGCTGATGCTGATGTGGATAGGTTTTTATTGGAAGGACACAATTTCTCTGATTTTGTAGAGGTAATGATTTAGAATTCGTCGATTCAGTGTTTTCTTATCGTTTCCATAGTTTTGTTAGGAGTGGTTATACTTTTCATACTTAAAGTTTACATAAATGCCAGTTTTACGAACTAATTTTAAAAGTTCTTTTCAAATTAGTTCGTAAAACTGTAGTATGATATAACACAATATGATATAATATAATGTAATATGATATGATATAATATAATATAGTATAATATAATATGATATAGTATAATGGAATATATATAAAATAGTATAATATAATATAATATAATATTATATACTATAATATAATATAATATAATATAATATAATATAATATAATATAATATAATATAATATAATATAATATAATATAATATAATATAATATAATATAATATAATATAATATAATATAATATAATATAATACTAAGTCTTCTCTCCTCACTCAACTGACTTTCTGGACATGCTCAAAGAACTGGTTTCGACTACAAGCGCGTGAACTACATTATAAGTACGTTAACAATAACAGCAATTCGAACTACATGCTATTTGTTCTGCAAAAGAGTGAAAGATTGGGAGAATCCACAGCTGTTATTTATTTACGTTATTATAATTTATATTTTGTGACTTTCAATATCGCCTTTATTATTTTTACATCTTTAGATTTCCATTTTTCCCCTTCTGTAATCGGTAGTATTAGCCAATTGTAAACTACCTAGACATAGCGAGGTTTATGATTGTATTTAGTAAATTTGAAAATTAAATAATGTTTCCATCTTATAACATAATACAAATAGTGTATTATAATGAATATTGCAAGCTAATTATATGTTGCACGCTTTCTGCATTTCAGGAAGTGAAGAAGTATGGGAATCTTGTTAATGAAATACAATACAATTCACAAAAGGTAAAGTCTTTTTCTTTAATCATCCATTCCATCATATTGGTCATATTTAGATCTCATTACTATATAAAGGGAATCTGTAGATCCATTTTTACTTTAAGCATCGTTTTTTAAAATAGATTTTTCTCATTAATCTGTTGCCATTGGAGAATGCTGCAAAGATTGTCCGCATCCTAATAGATTTATTTAGAATCCCACAGTTTGAGGTGGCAAACATGTAATTGTAGTCATATTTTTTCATTTATATTCCTGAGTTTTTACACTATTAGCATAGTTTTACTGCTACTTGCTAATATATCCAACATGCTGTTCATCATTAGATCATCAGAATTGGAATGTACGAGGTACATTGCGATGAATTAATCCGAGGCTTATGCAAAAGAGCGGACAACCTTAGAGGGAGGCTGCTGCAGAGGATGATAAAAGATCACCAAACTTTCAACAAAAAGTGAGTTAAATTCTAGTTTATTTGCCATCCTTGGCAAACCTTCATTGTAAATTCTTGGCTCTTTTTTCCACTCTCTACTTTTTCAACAACATAATGGGCTGGTGCTAGTTGGTTTGCGTCCTAAATCTGAACTCATCAACTGTTATGGTTAATCATTCTTTTCAAATTAATGGTTTTGTTTAAGGAAAGACTACTATATACGAGATATTTTCTAATTTGAAAGATTCGTTTATTGATATACTACTCTTAAGTTTCCAATTGTCGCCCCTCGCTCTTATTAGGACTCCCCCCGCTCAATAGTTTTTGTACAAAAACTTTTCGAATCGTGTTCCAAATAGATGATTTGACCAAATCTTCTAGTCTGATAGCAATGTTTGTGTGCTGCTTACGTTCTCACGACCATAGACCCCCAATTTATGCACATAGAGTGCTTCATAGCAGTACTATCATAGATTTCAAAGCAATCTTTCTACCCCCCCCACTTATTAAGATCCCCTCCCCCCCGCTTATTAATCTCTTCTAATGTTTCCAACTCTCCCCACCTACTCCAACCCCCCCGGTAATTAGGTTTCCTGCTGTGTTATATAAGAACACATGAAATTGCATCACATTGAACAATTCATGCATACTATGTCATCATGAATCTTCAATTGCTCTTTGTATTTTTTTATTTTATTACGTATTCCATCTTTCTTGACAGGCTGTGTGAAGGGTACGATGATATAGCTGCAAAAGCGCTGACAACTCCTGCGAACACTGAACAATTAATCGAGCTCAGGGTATTTACATCTAAAATCACCTTAATCTTTTTCAGTATCTTTCATTAGATAAGAGCTCATTTCTAGTATGTGACTTTGCTATTTTGAGGCCCAGGGAAATTTCTCTCTTTCCATTGTAGGAGAATTAAGAATGAAATCAGCTGCTATTTGACGCGTTTATCATTATGCTGTCTACATGAAACGCAAATTTAATCAAAGTTTCTATCTTTGTCTCAAAATCACAATAATATGTAGTCGATTTTTACGTACGCCAATAGCAAAACAGGGAATGGTAGCCCACCATGCAATTTTGCTTACTGAATAACTCTTTCAGGGCCATAGGTGAATGTCACTGGAATAGTCCATATTGTATTTGCATTGTTGAGATACTAATAAGAAAAGCAGCCAAGACATTCTGTGAATTGTTGCATATGTGCTTGATGGAAAGGATTCAAACTTAGGGATAAAAATTCCCTATATCCCTTTTGACATCACCTTTATTGTATAACATATTGCTTATGTATTTATAATTATCTTTAGGAATACATCGATAAGGTTGAAAATGAAACATTCTATGATCTTGAGAAGAAACTGGTAGAAGTTCAGGAGAGGTGGAATTTCTTGGTAGGTAGAATACACTAAAACAGTGAAACACTTTCCAGGTGCATTTTCCTAAGTCATTTTTCTGTGTTTTGGTGGTTACTGCAAAAGACTCGGTTGCTCATTGCATAATTTTGTATGAAGAATGCAAAAAATGGTGTGTAGTGGGCTATGAGATTGTGTAAGAGAGAGCTGATAATGGATGGAAATGGGAGAGTTATTAGTGCTGGTAGTCTATGAAGCATTTGACTGGAAAGAGAAAATTATGGTCAGAATTGTATCCCAAAAGGACAATATATGATGCATAGTCTTTGATGTGAACTCCTGTTGCATCATGGTAAGAAGCAGAGATTTCGCTATCTTAATGGCTATATGGATTTTTAAGGAAGAACTGTAAAAAAAATGGCTCATTTGTTCACCGTTGTCCTCACATTTATATCAAAGAAAGCTAATTATTGACAGTTTTGATAAGGAGTGTATTTAATCATGGTTACATAAGAAAATTTTGGTTTTTTTCAATATTATTAAGTTCATTATTTCTGTTGATCCTGCTTTACAATTGCTTGAAGATGCTTTTTTCTTATGTAAACATGTGAGAATTTGTAACAAAAAATGCTAGACAACCTTGTAATTCAGGAGATTATTATCCCCAAAGAGATTCCTCCTTCACTTTTCGATTCTATTTTACACGATGATTTATCTATTTTGAATCTCATGTTCATCCTATTTCCAGGTTGATTTTACCACCATTGCACCGGCCGATATTCGTCTGAACAACAGCGTCTTTCAATGGCATCAAAGAATGCCTGAAGTGTTTGAAGAGCACAGGAAGATCATTGAACAAAATAGAATTCAATTTGAGAAGGCGTTGGAAGTATGATTGTATTAAACACTTTAAGTTTAGCTTTTGTCATTACCCTCAAAGTATGCTTTGGGACGATTGAATCAAAGCTGAAGAGCGTTTGACTGACAGCTTATTTGATAGTAGTAGTGTACCAGTTTCATTTTTGAAAAAACTTGTTTTCATCCGGTTTTCAATGCATTGTTACCCCACCAGCCCTTTTCATTGCCCCACCAGTAGAAAATGTTTGCCCCATCACTTCAGTGCCCTCATGATGCATTGTTTTCTTTATTTTTGCCTTATTTGAAATATTTAGTCTTTTGAAAGGCTGTTCATCTGTAGACTCTACATTTATCTAAAGTGACTTTTTCTCAAATCCCCCACCAGTGAAAAATCCTTTAAAAATGCCCTATGTCCTATAGTATATTATCTTTGCATCTCTTTATTGCATCATATTTGCATTGCTGCGAATTTCGTCCTGTTGCACTAGCTAAATCGTTTCTTTCTTTGCTGAAGGAGCGTCACACAGAGTTCATCAGGGAACTGGAAAGTTATGCCAAGCAGGTTGATGAATTCCAGGTACTTACTATCTTTGTTCATTGCCTCTTTCAGTTCAACACACAGGACTTCTAAGTGGTGGCGATCAAGGCTTATTTGAGTTTCTATCAAATATCTGTCCAGTAGTTCCTCCAAATGCTTTTGTCCTACCATTTAAAATGACATACTAACTAAAAGAGGTCATGAAATCAGATTAGAGCTAGACAGTCTCCGAGATCTTGTACCCTGCAACCAAGTTAATTAATGCACAAGATTATCTAAACTGGTTGGTGATGTCATGAGGCGTTCCAGTCGTACTCTGTTTTATGAAGCTCATTTTTGTTTGCCAGTTGCTGCTTACAGCACTCTTTCTATTACATGATGTACTTAGTTTTTTTTGGTATTTCCAACCCTTTTAGTCAAGTGAAATTAAAATCTGCACGACCCCCCCCCCGGCAATTGGGCACTTAAAATTACACGGGCTTGTAGTTCTTCTTTGTTCTTTGCCATCATCTAGTTAACTTGTTCGCAAATGAGTACTTGGAAGTAGATGCTCCGGCAAGCCTTAGGGCCTATACTGTCTTTGTCAGCCGTGAAAGGTAGAGTATTTGTTCTTTCGAATAATGTTTTACACAAAATCGATCGCTATTGATTTCAACGATTGCCAGAAATGTGCCTAAACACTTTCCTTTGGGAAGGAGGGAGGGAGGTGTGGTGTGCAGAGTTTGGTCAGCAATAACTAAAGACAAGTATGGAAAATGCAATGACCGATGGGTGATAAATGACCTGCGTCCTTAACTAACTTTCTTACAGTTTCTTGCAAATTGTGGAACGTCACACCCACAATGCCGCACATATGCACCTGCAATTGTTGTGAAATACTATCTTGTATTATAGAATATTTTCAAATATTTCCGCACTCTCGCTTGCTGCTTAGTGCTACCTAATCTGATTTATTATTGTTAGTCTTATTAGTAGTCTTAAGATGTTGCAATGACAGGGAAAATTGAGGGGAAAAGAGGAAAGCAGAGACCCCACTTTCAGTGGCGAAGCTAGGGTGAAAAAGTTAGTCCTGCCCCTTTGGAATGAAAGGAAAACACATAAGAGGGGGTCTCAACATTATTCTTAACCTTGCTGTTTTGAAGCACTCTATGGAAAGTAACCATGTTAAGATAGATAAAGTTGACATATATCTCCTCCTACAGGTATAATGTAATTTCCATGATATCACTTTTACATTGAAGATAGACTTCAGCACTATTTTTATTGACTTAAGTCCTCTTCTAAATCATAGATTGTTGTTTTCAGAACTGCTGTAAAACATATCCTACATAGAATTAAATAATATATTTCACTGTTAAACAAAACATTGTAAAATAAAAATTGAATCTTATAAATATCAATTTGTCCAATTGAGTTAAGCTCAAGCTGCACATCAAGGGTTTGCCTATGCTTGACTCATCCATTTGTAAGTAGAAGGAATGCCACCAGTCTTTTGGCAACATAAAGGCTGGGGGCAATCAAACTGCTATCATTATTGCAAAAATTCTAAAGTTCATATGGAACTTAATTCTGCAACAAAATTTGATTGATTCATCAAAAGAGTATCCCAACACTGGCACAATCAGGGACTAATCTTCTTCTGGTTATTTATGATCTGTTGGTTGTTTGGCTATCATCTGATGCTTTCTATTCCAACAAGTGTTGGCAAAAAGTACCTTCAGTATGCTAAAATATGATTTAACTCCTCCTTGCCATTCTAAAGAGGCAGGACAGTGAGACTCTTTAGCTTCTCTTAAAACCAATATTCAGAAGCAAAACATAATAATAATAAGCAATAAGGTCAATTCTATTCTGCAAGTGTATTTCATAAACCAACAACCAAGGAAAAGTAGGATGGCGCTATGAAAATATTAACAATCTAAATTAATGCAAATGAACTCCATCCAGATCAGTAAATATTCAGAAGCAAAATATGATAATAACAAACAATGAGTAAAATTCTATTCTGCAAATGTATTTCATAAACCAACAACCAAGGAAAAGTGGGATGGTGCTATGAAAATATTGAGACTCTCATTGCAAATATTGCTTGAGAAAAGGAAAGCAGATATGATACAGCAAATATTAAGGAATATTTTCCAGTGCAAACTTTTTGCCTGGAGAGGCAAATTGAATTTGCAACTCATTCAGCAATTTATACTTTAAGAAAGAATGCAATCTATTTATAAAGAAAATTTAGCCTTCTAGGCTTATCAATAAACTTTTCAGCAATTAAGTCATGCAGCTTTTTCTTCTCCTCAAGTTCCTTGAAAATATCTTTATGTATGCTTATCCTACACAATGAGCCAAGACACTCTTGTCCCATATTGTCACATAAATATGTCTTAACTCTAAGCAACCAGGAAAAAGATTGCTGAACAGAGGCACTGGAAATTGCAATGACACCATTCTTCTTCAATAGCTTCACTACCTCTGGCAAACAGTCCTGTAGGTTGAACGTATATATGTATTCCAGTAACTCTGATGCATTCTCCTTGTGGAAGTCTCCATCCTTATAGATAAATAGTAACTGACTTACAAGATCAGGAAAAGTGAAAAGAGGACCATAACTTGTTATCACCTTGTTAAGTTTAGTTGATGGAACTTTATTCTTCCACATTGAGAAAAAATTTGGGTTAACCAAATCTAAAAATTCAAAATTTTCAATATCTGAAAATCTATCACTCAACATAAAAACCATACAGTTCAATAGCTTGAGATAAATGTCCTTATAGTTGTGCTTCCTATCAGATCTGGATGAGGGATGTCCAACAAGATCAACAGTAGATTGATAAGTCTCAGTAAATGTCTCATCATTGCACATATCAATGAGATACCTTGAAAAATTAATGATCTTAGAAGCTCCATAGCTAAATTCAATCCTCCTGTCTTGGAGCACAGTAAACAAAATTGATGATTGCTCAAAAATCTTATTGAAAACAAAAAGTAGGAAGCAAAACAAGAAACTATTTAGATATTGTAATAAGCCAGATGCTTGTGTCAGAGACCCATCATCTCAGCTTTGTGGGTTATCAACAATGCTCTCCAGAATAAGCAACAAAGTATTGTATTTAGTAAAGATAACACTGATGGTTCTTGAATGGTAGTACCACCTGGTATCCCCAGGATGAGGAACCTCAATGCCTTGTGAACGAAAGAAATCTTTTCTTCTAGCACTAAGACTGGTGAAGTACTAAATGTACTGATATTTGCAAAAAAAATCTTTACAGAAGGAAGAGTAGATGCACTTTGCCATAAAAACAAGTTCAATCTATGTGCAGCACAATGAAAGAAAAATGCAAATGGATATTCCTGATGAATGAGAGTTTGCAAACCACCAATTTGCCCAGACATAACAGAGGCTCCATCATATGTCTGCATTATCAATTTTTCCTTCAAAGATTCTCCATACCTCAAAAGGATAGATCTAACAACATCACTAATGGCAACTGCAGATCTATCAGAATTAACATCAAAAAGTTTCAGAAACCTCTCAACTATTTCACCTCCCCTATCCAAACGAATGATGACACTGAGCTGCTCCTTAGTAGAAACATCGGTTTTTTCATCTACCTGAATGCTCAAGAATCTACAATTTTCAATTTCCTTGTCAATCTGATCTTGGATGACAGAATCTATGCATTCAATGAGATCATTTTTAATCTCTGAAGAAACACCAGTAAAAACACCAGAATTTACCCTTTCACCTTCTGTCAACTCCCTATGGAGACGACGTTCGAAGACAGAATCAAATTTTGCAAAGCATTCAAGTAGCTCCCTTTAATTTCCCTTATTACGGCTATCGTTAGATTCATCGTGACCCCTAAAGGCTAATTCTTGTTTGCTTAAGAATAAAACAGCTTCAGAAATGGTTTTAAGCGTCTCCCTGTTCTGCCTTACCTGCTCATTATGGCGCTGCACCTCTTCTCTTCTCACTCTTGAGAATAGAATATCGACCCTTTCTGTCGCGTCAAATGTCTTCCATTTCTTATAGGCCTCCAAATGGCAGTTCGATCGCCCATGCTTTCTGCAATCGGAAAGAAAACAACGCATATCGGCATATCCTTGTCTTGTCCACGTTTGCGATTTCCCTGGAGCAAATAAAAGGCACGGCCAGCAAAACAATCTTTGTAAATTAGTTGAGCCACAAAGCCATTCTTTCTTTGCGTACCATGTATCCTGAAACTGGCGATTGGCAGTTCTAGGCCCTAGTTTTGGCTGGGGTTTCTTATGCTGCAAGATCTCCTTCTGCTCACCAACAGTTCTTGCACTGAATGACTTCTCTATAAGTTCACAAATAATGTCTTCAGCTCCTCGGCTAGTTTCTACAGACATTTCGAACACTTAGGACTACTGTCCACAGCTACAACATAAATTCAAACAGAGGTTTTGGCGGTAAGAGAGTTTCCTACATTTCAAAGTAGGTAGGAGCTGACATCACAAAAGCTTCTAAGACAGTGACGTGTTAAGCCCTTCAGCCAATCAAAATGTTCAATTCCAGCGCAGCTCCATGACATCGCAGCAGCAATACCATCCTAGCTCCTACCAGTAAAATGTGGTAGAACAGTTGTTTTTTTCCATTGTGAGGTAGTACAGGCACAAAGACGTGCTGAAACACTCTTTTGTTTTAGCTTCTACCAGCTCCTACCATCTCAGATGGTAGGAGTTGGGTTCAAAACAAAGATATTCTTTGGTAACCAATTAAAAATGATTTCATAAGTGGTAAAACAAAAGCTGTGTTGAATGAGTTCGCTATGAAATAACGAGCTAACGGGTTGGGAAATGTTACCTTCGCTTGAAAATTAAATTTTAGCCACTTTTTAAAAAATTTGCTTTTATTGAAATATTTTAGTCCTACTGGGTAGGACAGGCAGGACCTCTAACTTCGCCACTGCCCACTTTATCGCAAGCCTTAGCCAATGGATGGGAACAAGTGAGAGGGATATAAGAACTGCTCAGGATAGGGAATTATGGAAGTCCATGGTCACCAATGTTCATATAGAACGTGGCACCTAGAGAGAGAGA
>OLMO02000301.1:15550596-15568268 GCA_900291935.2 Cassiopea xamachana | reverse complement strand
AAAGACCATAGAAAAAAGAGGAATTTTTCAATTTATGAAAGAAATAGTTTCAACCAACAATATTTTGCATTTACAAGGAGAAGGAAGTTATCAGGCGTCCACTGGAGTCAAGAATAATGCACGAAAATAAATGCCCATAACAGAACTCAAAGGACATCGTCAGAACCTGAATGTTTAATAATTATGTAAAATTAAGGTGCCTGCTTCAGAGGAATTAGAGAACTGCTAACGCTGCAACTCTGCTACGTTTGAAGAAGCTTTCTGTTGGTCTGTAGAAACTTAAAGATTGCTATAGTAATTTACGAAGCAACGCGTTATTCTTCGGTTTCTTCTCTCATACACAGCATCAATGTCACGAAAAAGTGTTGCATCTGATAGCATATTTTACAGTTGACTGGGACAACTACAAATTCAGTTTTTTTCCACGAACGATTGTAGACTGGAACCGACTCCCAAATGAAATAATTATGATAGAAGACCTGGAACGATTCAAAGCCGTAGTAGCATGCCATGTACTTGCATACTGAAATGACAAAAATTGTTTTTTAGGTATAAATATAAGATTGAAATAACGTATTTTAAAGAATAATGTAAATAGTGTTTTTTACGTAAAAGAGTAAAATGACGTATAAAAAAATAAATTTTCCTTGGTTTACTGCACAATATGATGATGTGATTAGGAGAACTATGAAATTTAGTATGCCTTGGATGAAAGTTCTGACATGGCAAGTCGCTTGCTGTGTTGCAATTCTTCACTGGTCGGGGTGGGTGGAGTGTTACACCTTTTTTTTTGAGTGAGTTTGCTCCTTATTCTTGCTGACATTTCTCCAATTTTCACATTTTGTAGTGGCCAATTTATAGTTTCTTTTATTTATTTGAGCAAAATGCTTTATGCGATGCTCAGTATTGGCGTTAAAGTTAAAGTACAGAATGGGTTAAAACTATGTGTGTTCTATTTTGGAGTTATGTAATGAGACAAGGGAAAACTGGGTAGCATTGTTAACCAACATTTTTATTTTGATGTTGCTGGGGTTTATTTGTTTTCCGTAGAAGTGGACAAAATTTGAGCAACATTGTTGGTCAAAAAGTATGATCCGTGACAAAGTTATTGCTGTTTGTGTTGTTTTAGGCCCCTTGAAAACATTAGTTTATTTTTTCTATTCAATATAAAATTATTTTATGTAAAATTACACACTACTTACTATACCACATTGCGTCAATCAAACCCTCTTGACCTCGATTGCATTCTTGCTCCTCTTCAAATCGAGATATGGAGATGCCAGGTTTAAGGTTTGGTATTGTGGAAGAGTCTGCTTGAAATAAGCTTGAAGAGAATCGGAAACTTTTGAAACAGCAAACGGTATGGAAAGTTTCACTATTCATTCCGTCATATAATATTTGAAATATGGAAAAAAATAGATAAGCATGACATTATCTATGAAGATCATTGTCAGCTGAGAGCTATTGTCAAAAAGAAACTTTTCTTTTTTCGATGTTTGATCAATGGAATTGGTGCAAGATACTTGACCAAAGAGCTTCCAAAATATTATAGGATGACTCCTTTTCCCTCCTAAGTTTACCTTGTACTGAGATATTCTTTAGAATAAATTTTTAAGTCTAGAGCATTTGATTAATTTTAATTTGGTAATGAGGTTTTAGTATTTGTAAAACTCATAAGGGAGCCAAGAAATTTGTTGCAAAGGAGGAAAGGTTTCCTGTCTACACTGGACCTACCAGTAAGGCAGCTCAGAAAAGTAGCACCTATGTGGTCATTTTACACAACAATGGGGATAATTGACAACATNAAAGACCATAGAAAAAAGAGGAATTTTTCAATTTATGAAAGAAATAGTTTCAACCAACAATATTTTGCATTTACAAGGAGAAGGAAATTATCAGGCGTCCACTGGAGTCAAGAATAATGCACGAAAATAAATGCCCATAACAGAACTCAAAGGACATCGTCAGAACCTGAATGTTTAATAATTATGTAAAATCAAGGTGCCTGCTTCAGAGGAATTAGAGAACTGCTAACGCTGCAACTCTGCTACGTTTGAAGAAGCTTTCTGTTGGTCTGTAGAAACTTAAAGATTGCTATAGTAATTTACGAAGCAACGTGTTATTCTTCATTTTCTTCTCTCATACACAGCATCAATGTCACGAAAAAGTGTTGCATCTGATAGCATATTTTACAGTTGACTGGGACAACTACAAATTCAGTTTTTTTCCACGAACGATTGTAGACTGGAACCGACTCCCTAATGAAATAATTATGATAGAAGACCTGGAACGATTCAAAGCCGTAGTAGCAAGCCATGTACTTTCATACTGAAATGACAAAAATTGTTTTTAGGTATAAATATAAGATTGAAATAACGTATTTTAATGAATAATGCCTTGGATTAAAGTTCTGACATGGCAAGTCGCTTGCTGTGTTGCAATTCTTCACTGGTCTGGGCGGGTGGAGTGTTACACTTTTTTTTGAGTGAGTTTGCTCCTTATTCTTGCTGACATTTCTCCAATCTTCACATTTTGTAGTGGCCAATTTATAGTTTCTTTTATTTATTTGAGCAAAATGCTTTATGCGATGCTCAGTATTGGCGTTAAAGTTAAAGTACAGAATGGGTTAAAATTATGTGTGTTCTATTTTGGAGTTATGTAATGAGATAAGGGAAAACTGGGTAGCATTGTTAACCAACATTTTTATTTTGATGTTGCTGGGGTTTATTTGTTTTCCGTAGAAGTGGACAAAATTTGAGCAACATTGTTGGTCAAAAAGTATGATCCGTGACAAAGTTATTGCTGTTTGTGTTGTTTTAGGCCCCTTGAAAACATTAGGTTATTTTTCTATTCAATATAAAATTATTTTATATAAAATTACACACTACTTACTATACCACATTGCGTCAATCAAACCCTCTTGACCTCGATTGCATTCTTGCTCCTCTTCAAATCGAGATATGGAGATGCCAGGTTTAAGGTTTGGTATTGTGGAAGAGTCTGCTTGAAATAAGCTTGAAGAGAATCGGAAACTTTTTGAAACAGCAAACGGTATGGAAAGTTTCACTATTCATTCCGTCATATAATATTTGAAATATGGAAAAAAATAGATAAGCATGACATTATCTATGAAGATCATTGTCAGCTGAGAGCTATTGTCAAAAAGAAACTTTTCTTTTTTCGATGTTTGATCAATGGAATTGGTGCAAGATACTTGACCAAAGAGCTTCCAAAATATTGTATGATGACTCCTTTTCCCACCTAAGTTTACCTTGTACTGAGATATTCTTTAGAATAAATTTTTAAGTCTAGAGCATTTGATTAATTTTAATTTGGTAATGAGGTTGTAGTATTTGTAAAACTCATAAGGGAGCCAAGAAATATGTTGCAAAGGAGGAAAGGTTTCCTTTCTACACTGGACCTACCAGTAAGGCAGCTCAGAAAAGTAGCACCTATGTGGTCATTTTACACAACAATGGGGATAATTGACAACATATATATGCCTCCATCAAATTGGATATTTAAAATCATGCTTAGTTTGCTAGTACTTCTTTAAATTTAGTATCATTTAACTTTGAGATAATTTGTTCCTGTTAAAACCTTTAGCGATGGATAATAGATCAAAAGATGCTAAGGCAGATCTGCACACCATGCAATCAGTGGCAGAAGGGAGAAAGTACCTTACATTTGCAGAAAAAATGACAAAAAATGTGGAAGTAGGATGCAAAGTTGTTGCATTGATCATTATACTCATTACATTTACTTGGCATATTGCAAGACTCCAGATTGAAGGTTTGACTACTATTTTATAGAATAAATTGTACTGAATTTCTCTAGCACAAATCTAGAACTCATTTCTACTAATCTTTCTGTTGGTTGCTCTATTCTGTGAGAGGTTCATTAATTCCATTTATAATCCATGCATCAGATGCTGTTAACATTTGACATTAGAGTTGATAAGTGATGTTTTTGAGGATAGTTTCTTGTGGTAGAATTCTCTCAACTATTTTATAATGGCATTAGATGTACATCACACCATTTCTTTTTTTGTCTTAGGTAGTGACACATGCTCAATGCTATTCAAGAATGGAAGATGGGTAAAGAAGAACTGGCAACCTAATGGCTGTATGATGCATGATTACATGCCTAGGTATTACTGCAGTTTTGTTTGTTCCTAGGTTATAAACATTTTAACATCACTATTGTAAGCTTTTTTCAACTTTGTTTGAATTCTTCAACAATTGCTTTGTTTGTCTCTTGATAAATCACACACCACATGCACAACTAGGGGGGCTGGGTCCCTGTCCTTTTCAGCAAATGAGCACAAGGGCCCTTTTTCTAGTGCCCTCTCTATATTAAAAAGGATGTTTCCCTAAGATGGAAAAGGCATGGTTCCAAATATTTTCTGGGAGCTTTACCCCATGCCCCCTTTTTCCTCCCCTGCTGTAGTAACAAATGGCAATAAGAATCATTGGTCTTCAGAGCAACAATATCAGTAAAATTGCCACATTATTTTTCTCCATAAAATCTGAAAAGCAATAAATTCTTAGAGAAAGTAATGGATGTATTTGCTGAGATGAATATTTCCATACCTACTGAAAGACTGGCTAGGTTACACCATATAGGAAGAAGATCTAATACTAATGGCATCATAAGTCAAGCTATCATTGTTAAATTTGTGTGTTGGAGTGACAGAGTTGCAGTTTACAGAAGTAGGAAAAAGTTAAATGGAAAGGTGGTGCATTTTGATCTGACACCCAAGAGGGCAGAGCTCTTAGCTCTTCTGAAGGAAAGATTAAAATTGTTCCCAGGAATCACAAGTTTTGCATTCATTGATATCAGCTGTCAGCTAGGTATTAAAACTTTGACAGGAATATTAAAGTTGTTAAATGATTATAAGGAGTTTGAAACATTTCTCAGTACCAAACAATAATTCACACTCTCCTTGTTGAATTTGTTGTACAAGGTAGGTGCATGTGTTCATGAAATTCTGCAGTTGAGGTATTGTTTTGTGGACTAATAGTTGAAGTCCATGCTCCATAGTGAGATCTCTACAGGTCCTTTGCTTGTTGATGTTTGGAAGCTTATCTTTTTATTTAAGTGATGTCCCTAACCCTATTCTTTTGCAAATCCTATTATACAGTCACAAAAAGCTACCATGTGATGTTAATAAATTTATTCTGCAAGCTACTATTATGTACATTCTAAGGACAAAACATCTATCGTAATTAAAATGACCCATTTTCGGTAATCACCATCAACCCTGCTACTCATCTGATTTTGAATTACTTTTCTGATTTATGTTTTTCGGGATCGTCTGGAAGGTATGTATGCCTTAATATCCACATTTTTACCAACCCATTCTTAACAAGAAAGCTTCATGCGCTTGTGCAAGGGCCCTTGTGTGAGTGTGTGGAGTCTTCCCTCAATTAGTTTGTTTCATCCTTTTTTACTCTCGCCTTCTCCTCTACCCAACCCTGAGAGTATAGATACTTTTTGGACACTCCCCTTTATGTAATGGCCATGGGGTAGCTAATTATTAACTTACTCCCCATGGTATTGTCTTTTGTTGTTGTCATTGTAAATGATTATGAGTATAGATAAAAAGAGAAAAATTCTATGAAAAGCTGGGAAAAATCTGACCTAGACCAAAATGGAAAGGGTTCAAATCCTACACCTATTCATTTTTGATGCTAGGAAGACATATAGTCTTGAATTCTTGGGCCAAAACTATGCCGTCTCAGATGCACCTTCCAGTCCTAAAAATGGAAGGGGGATTTGAAGCAACTCGATTTATGGAACCTTAAGTAATTACGTTTTTAGTGAAACAAGGACTTGCCTGAAATTCAAGAAGGTAGCATTTGTTGGTGATTCAAGGATGAGAGGACTTTTCTATCATCTTGCTGGATCCTTGAGTGGTAAAAAGTTGGGAGCTGATAAGGCGGTATGTGTATTATCATTCTAATTGCTATATAATGTTATCTTCATGTTTTTACATTGGTTTTTGTACATTGATTGCTTTGTATATGTTGGAGAATACTATTTACTTCTATTTTTAGATCACAGTCATAGCTTAAACTGTAAGTCAATAAATAGAGTGTAGACAGTTGGAGTTCAACTCGATGCCCTGACTAAATGCTTGCTCACTGTTCACCTAGCAGTGAATAGGTACCTGGTGGCAACACTGGGGAGATACAGGCCAGGAGGAAAGGAACTGGCCACCCTACCTCACATGCTGATGGCTCAGGATAAGTGTCCTCTGTAGCAGGCACTCCCCTATGTACGAAAGTATACAGGACTACCTTTACCTTTAGGTTGGAGATAAATAATAGGCTAGAATGACAACTGTTGCAAATTACAGTGAAGATAGCATATTTTGGAGTAGTTCATTCATCTTTAGCCAAGCCAGTTTGGGATCACCCTACCAATTTATGTATAACATCTGCTAATATTGAGTTTTTGCTAGAGATAGTTTTGAACTTGAATGATGTGAATCTTCCATTTTTGCTCTTTTTAGCACAGTAA
This sequence comes from Cassiopea xamachana, assembly GCA_900291935.2. NCBI lineage: Eukaryota > Metazoa > Cnidaria > Scyphozoa > Rhizostomeae > Cassiopeidae > Cassiopea > Cassiopea xamachana. The sequence continues at coordinate 15,561,743 of OLMO02000301.1, read as the reverse complement.
TTTGCAATACACAGAGCCTGGAAATATTTCAGTGGTATGCTATGATTTGCCTATTCTCAAGATGAATTTGAGTTTCCACAAAAAGAGATCTTTTTTCCATATTTCTGTTAGAAGATATCTAGCTAGTTTTATTCATTATAAGTATATTTATTATAAGTATATTCATTATAAGTATATTCATTATAAGTATATTCATTATAAATATATTTTTATAGCTCAAAGCTTAAATTATATCATGTGCTTTATCTACGTATATTATGTTGTTAATTTTTTGCTTTTAGCGCTTCATTTGGCAACCACATGCTAGTACTAAAATGAACAGTGTTTTCAAATCATGGATAAAGGTTTTTTATTCAAAATACCAGCATTTTGTATAATACAACTACTTTACAACAGCAAATTAAAATTTCTAATGATTATTTGTCAATTGCATTGTCTTCTAGACCAGCTTTGTCATTATAGTTAAGACCAGAATTAAGAAATTTCAGTTCAGTTAAATCAAAAGAACACTTTTATTGCAACATATTAGAGATATGAAAATTTTAAATGTTGATCTTAGACTTTACAGTTGTACTATTTTAATTGAAAATTATGGAACTTTTTTGGTGTCCTGATGAGGACATAAATGATCTGTCTTTTGAGCCCTTTTCTGAAGATCTGAGGCCTGAGGAATGAACAAAATAAATGTGAATGTAATCAGCATTGTGATTGTTAGATCCCCAGACCATCATTTTTGTACCACTTTATATTTGTACTTTACTCCTGGTATTGGAGTATATTTTTGTTGCTGTCATTACTTTCAGGAACCAAGAACAATACCAGACTTAATTGTTGCTGGGGCAGGAGTGGTATGCCATATTCCTTTGAGTTATTTGCATGAATTATCATTAAAATGTTGACTGAGGTTGATGGTTGTTGTAAGTTTTTAAGAGAAGGAAGCTCAGTTCTGATATTATTCTTTCAAGAATGATGAGTCTTGGAAATCATTAAATCTTGAAATCCAGATCATTGTATTTGTTTAAGATAGTTTTGAAATCTGCAAGTTTATGTAATGATACTTAGTTGTTATTTAGAAGTATGATATAATGTCAATGGTGTAAAATAAAGTAGACTGCTATAGTAGTATCATGTACCTCATGAAGCATTAAATTTGCCTATCAATAGTGACAATGAGTGTATTAATTGCCTAGAAACAGTTACACAACTGCTTATTTCTACAAACATCTCTTTGTATAAGTATGTTGTAATTATTTCATTCATTCTTATTTTTAGTGGACAATCAAAGAAGAATCTGTAAAAGCTGTCTTAGGGTATCAAGGTGTGCAAACATCACTAATTCCTGATATTTTGAAGTAAAATCTATAGAAGTATAGGGAATGCCCAACTTAGAAATTACATTTTGTTTTGATGAAATTGAATCGTCAAAGATAGCTTGCATATTTTCTGCATGCCTGTGCAAAGCTGTTGCACATATTGGATAATTTTTTATAAGAAAACTGTGTGGGACAGAAATGTCTCGATAAGTTGTCTGCCATCTTATCTGTTCCTGAATGAACAAGACACTTCTGGTAGCAATCTTTGGAAAATTAGACAACACTTATGAGCTTTTGCATCTACTAAATAGATTGCCTAACAGCTAGGAAACATGGGATTGACAACTGTGATACTGTAATGCATTGTTTCTGTTTCAGAAAATCTTAAACAGCTTCGCAAAACACTTTCAACAATATCTTCAATCATTACAAATCGCACACTGATTGATGAGTCCCTTCACATGTCAAGAATCTTTCAAAGAATCAAAACAAGACAGCAAAAGCATTATGTTCAAAAGCAATGGCTTAAGGTGGTACCACAAGTCATCTGGATGCTTCAAGGTACATTTTGCATGATTTTAGAGCAAATTATACCAAATCCATTTCGATAGATAGTGAGGAGCAGAGATGGCTACCCTCAATAAGCTACTGAGGTTGTTCATTTTGGTGCTTTACACTCTTATAGCATAACTTTCTTCTATTCATATACCCCCTTCCATTTAGTTAACCTTACTTTTGTCCTGGGCTCCAATACCTCTATTATGTCATTTTATATAAAAAATACACATCTTTTGCATGCTACAGTTCATGGTAACTTGTTTGGTTTTGTAAGGTTTTATTGTGAGAAATGTAATGTAAAGATATCTGATAAAATCCATGTTCTTTTCTGTAGATCCGGTTGTTGAACGGAAGCTGCGAAGAGACAGGAAGCCAATAACGAATGAGAAAATTGAGCTGTTCAACCTTGCTGCTGTTAAAGTTTTGTGTGTATTTTTAGGCTTTTTTGTAACTTCAGATCATTGGATTCTGCTTTATTTTTATAGGAAATACTGCATGTGATATTTAAAATTAAAGAACCAAAATTCTCTTAATTTCAGAAAAGAATCTTCAATTAGGATTTTAAATGCTAGTACAGAAGCATCTGGAAGTAAACCAGAGGAAACAACAGATGGTTTGCATTATAGTGACAAAATTATTAAAGTTGTAAGTTCAACTATCTTCCCAATTTTTCCCGCCATATTGGACCTTTTTCAATAGTGATATAATGAATATGTGTCAGAGATAGTGGAATGTTGGTTGGAGATGTTTAGACTGATACAAACCATAAATATGCCAAATATCCAGGTGCTATTGAATAGCTACATGTGTCTGAATTAGTGTGCTGGGTAGATGTGGAAATATAAACAGTTTTCCTGAGTGGTTGTAAAAAATTTTTGCTCATTTTAAGCCCTGAAAGTACCCATTTATTTTTATAATTGTCATTTTTCTTGGTTGCATCAGTTACATGTACTCTTTGGCTCTTTTGCATGTGAATTTGACTGTATCTGTAAGCTTTTCTATTTATAGGTTATGTTTCATTACATTTTGTATCTATTTTACCTCTTGTTTTGAACAATTTATCTATGAAGTAATGCTTGTGAAAGGAAGTGGTAACCAATTCATGTAAGCGCTCTTAGTTGCTTAATTACCAGACTGTTGGAGCTAGCAGTACCTCTTGGTTTTGGAACTTCTCACAAACTCTAACAGTTGGATGGAGTTGGAGTTAGTGAATGGTTGGCATAGGTTTAAATGCATAGAGCATTTAGTCAGTAGGCAAATAAGTGAGTAACTATTGGATGTACAAGTATGCTTAGGCAACATGTAAGCAGGTTTTTTTGGAAGCCTTTAGTCCTTGTGCCAAAATGCCTTGAAATTTTTGCTACTGATGGTAGTGAGTCAGTCTGTTGTGATGTTGATTATGGGTACGAGTTGTTATACACTTCTCTCCAAAGTTACACTTTTTGTATCATATTTGAATAATCTTAAATTTTACAGCAACTGGGGATGATCTTGAATTCATTCTGTAACCAGTACATGATACCCAATGATGCGTCTTGCTGTATGGAAATTGAAAAAATCACAAAACTACAACACAATACATTTGCTGTATTTGCAACTTGGTAATTAGAGCACTTCTTTATGTAGTCCTGAAATATGCGTCATTGATAATTGATGGTGTATTGAATTGAAGCATCAAAGCTTGTTTATGTATTACCCCAGGGGTGGGCAGCCTTTCTGGAGAGTGGGCCAGATCCTTCACAAATTTTCTTTAAGTGGGCAAAAAGTAATTAGAAAAATCTTTTCCTGATTCTCAAGGTTGACAAAGAAATATTTTTGCGACCTTCAGACACTTGCATGTTATATGGTATTGATATAATATGGCCCCATGGGCCACAAAAAATCTCCTCGCATGTTACACTGTCTTTGCTCATTTACCTAAATTTATCAAAGACCAAGATGATTAATATTTTTCTCATAATACATACTGAAGAAGCTACACAGAATTTACTATCTTGCACCAGGTTTTCAACGTTCTGATTCTAACAGAAAATCTATCCTCGAAATAATGCACATCTGATCTTTGTACGTCCAAAGTTGAAGTGTTATTGACTTGTTGATTCTTAAAAGTGATTCTTAAGTTTTGTTCTTTAAAATTATTGATGTAGTTTTAAAGATGAGAATTATTTTTACCGACAGTATTATTCTTTGGCTCTTCATGTTTTGCTTAAGAAAATGCAGCAAAGTTCGTGAAGGTATTTACAATGAACTTTCCAGTCTTTCCCTATTAGAATTGATAGCACACCATTCCAGCTCAACCTGATATTAAAATTTATATTTTTTTAGTTGATTGTTCATTTCTAAAGTAAAGTCATTAGTTTTGAGTTGATTAAATGGGTGTCTTTCATCTTATATTTTGCTTTAATTGAGATCTCACATCATTCTTGTCCTTTCAGCCTTCAAATTTTTAATTTGTTTGAACTAATTATGTTTTTGGATGTACGAGAAATATTAGTTTAATAATATCTATACGATTGATGTTTTTAGATGAAGGAGTGGAGCAAACAGGACTTGCATGGTTGTACTCAGATGTTATGTATTCTGTCTTGAAGGCAATGGCGAAACTTGGAGTAATAATGGCCTACTTTTTCGTGTGCGACAGGTAAGACGATAATTATGAGCTACCATTCACAATACAATTGGCCTTCATTTTTGCTGTTTGCTTGTTTACATCGATATGTATATTTCTGTGGACGCTTTTTGCCGTCGCTCTTATATTGTAATTCATTAGAAAGCTGCGATTTCCATCTAAAATTTCTAGTCTAATATATACAAGTTATAGAGAACGTATAGTTGTATAAAGAACCTAATCAAAATCGATAAACAGCAGGAGCTGTGAAAATGAAAGAAAACTTGCTCTTTCATGAAGCTGGAATTATTTTCTGCTCTCTGGAGATCTAGCGATTAATTATTAGTAAAACCTGAGCCTCTCAGGACACCTCTTTATCTTCTTCAGTGCTGCAGAGTGCCTTAACTGCTGTTTAAGTAATATAGACCTTTGATATAATTACTGTTCTATTTACGTATATAATTAATGTATCTTGAAGTTCACATGGATTGTTGTCAAATAAATTTGAAAGTAATGTAGTAATTTGAATATTAGTTTGCCACTTAATTCGAAACTTTAGCATTACCAAGACCATTTTATTGCCGATTGTCCTTTTCATGACATTGTTTAAATTTTGCGTACGATTTCACAGGTGTTTTATCCTTATGAAAGCCCATAAGGATTTCTCTTGGCTTTCATTTTTTGTTCCTATTGCTGTGGCATTATTGCTTGGAATCGGGACCATGAAGAAAACGGCTGAGGTACGTGGAATATGCGCAAAACTTCATAGACACGTATAGTTTTACACGCAAAATATCTTTCTTCATATATTGATTCTTTCATATCGTATTTCTCTAACTATAAACCCCCACCACAGACAAGCGTTCCCGCGCATATGCCTACCTTTTCCCTAGCGCATGCTTTACACCGCGTATAAACCCTCCCCCCAGGATTTAACCAATAGGAGTGTTTCTTAGATCGAAGCAAAGAGTGAATTCACAAATAGTACTATACCTTTTTTATCAAATTTCTAACATTCTTTTGTGCAGTTTGTACCACAGAGTTTATAGGTACAAGGCAACTCAATGCTTCCACCTTGATTTTGAGATTGAAAGGTGGAATGGCAGTGGTAGTGAAACTGAGAGTGAAACTAGTGACGAAGAGGATGCATGAGCACTCTTCTGCCAGAACTGATCCTAATTAGTTATTATTTAAATTGTTGTCAAAAGAATGTTACCCTCACCGTTTAAGCTAGCAAACTGGGAATTTTTATTTTCTTCTCGCTGAAAATTTTTGCACACTTCGTATAAGCCCCCCTCCTCGTTTATAGGCCCACCAAAACAAGTATAACGAACACAAATAGGCCCAGGGCTTATAGGCGAAGAAGTACGGTAGTATTTCTTCAAAAACGATTACAGATTTCTGCACCTGTCGGACACGGCAAAATGCCTCCATGCTCTATTTGTTTACATACAGTCATTATAGTTTTAATCTGAATAGTAATTATTTTAACAAGATCTCCGTTTTAATGAAACAGAATATATTGTTTATATGAAATGTTTTGCAACTGCTAGTGATGATGGTCAAGGGGGTTGCGAAAGACCGCAGTTATTTTTACAGATATGTAGATGATGTAGTTAAGAGTGACGTTCTTGTTTTCCTGTTGCTATGATACTTCGCCTAATATTTTGCGCCTGCAGAAATGAGAAATTTGGATATTTTATCAGCAGCCATGACAAAGGGCTATGGGGGAGGGGGGAGATGAGAAAAACTATTGCTATTCAAGGGAACCTAGAGTGAGTTAAAGCGTCAAGTTGTTCAGAGTCCCTTATATGTATATTTGTTTTATATGTGCATACGTATTTATGAATAATGTTCACAAATACATAGATATGAAATAAATAAATAGATGAATATATATATATGTGTGTATGTATATATATATATATATATATATATATATATATATATTTATATATATATATATATATATATATATATATATATATATTTATATATATATATATATATATATATATATATATACATTACACACATATGTTCGCAAGAAAAAAGCAACTTGGTGACGTTTCGCTGATGCTTCATCAGAATGACTTTACCAAATTACATCTAGTCAGGTAGCGACCACCTTTTCAAATTTATTTGTTAATTAGCTTTAGTTATACTTGTTTCGTTTTTTGGCGTGTATTCATTTTTATACCTTTGTATGTGCGCTCTGTAATTTGGTAAAGTTATTCTGATGAAACAGTGAAATGTCACAAGTTGTTTTTTTCTTGAGAAAATGTCTAAATTGAAGAAACTTTACGAGTTAGGGCTTTTGAATATATATATAAGTTTATATAGTTTATAAATTTATAGATATATTTATATAAATTTATATAGTTTATAAATTTATACATACATATAAATCTATATGTATATATAAATATATATATATATATATATATATATATATATATATATATATATATATATATATATATATATATATATATATATATATATATATATATATATATATATATATATATATACCCGCTTATGGTATTTCTCTGCTGTTGGTATTTAGTTTGGTTTCCATGAGGTTTGAAAAAATACCTTTTTTGTAGACAAGAGTATTAAATTGTGATCAAATTGACGAATGGAAGGGATGGATGATGTTTACAATTTTAGTTTACAACTACACTGGCGCTGAGAAGGTAGAGTTTTGTGCACTGTCGGTGCTCGTAGTTCTTGAGTTGTGTATGCATATACAACATGTTGACAAAGGATGATTCAATTTTTAATTCATAACAATTACTATCTGTTTCTGATTACCAACCAGCTGGCTTGCCTTATCGCATTGTGCTCAGGGCGCATGTAATCAGTTGTCAAATAGCAGTTTTGTAAATGCGTATCTCTGCTTGTTTAATGCTCACACAAAAAGACGAAACAATATTGTATATTCTATATGAGAATGCAGCTTAATTATTGTGCATTAGTCATAAAGATAGTAAAGTTCAATGTGAGCGACATTCAATGCGGTAATTAATGTGTTGTAAATCAATTCCAAAACCTCTGATTCGTTGTTTATTTTCACAGAAATGTATTTCTATACTATTTAACAAGTTCAACTGCCATAGTGAATGATAAAAGTAGAAGTGGAAAAGTGATGGGAGAAGTAGGAGTAGCGCAATCTTCTGCTTCTACTATTCCCTGTGTCATTTCTACTTTTAATTACCCTTATGCCTCTTCTACCTCATATTCATTATGCTTCTTCTACTTTTTCTCAAAATGTAAAAGTAGCATAATGAATATGAAAAGTAGAAATGGCATAATGATAAGTAAAAGTAGAAATGACACAGGGAATAATACAGAAGAAGCATAAGGGATTAGATTATTTGAGCCTTATTATAGACCGAATCAAAAATTTGAAGAGCGATGTAAACCTCAGTGCATTCTGCTTAGTAATATTCATAACGTTTTTCATTATTCAATATTCATAACCTTTTTTATTATTCAATATTCATAACCTTTTTCATTATTTATCTCATTCTTCTCTTTTTGTCTTATAGATTTTGCCAATTTATTTATTCATCAAAGTGTTGTTTGCTTCTTACCTTTTCATCATTGGCTTCGATAATTTTCTTTATCTTTGGAGCACTGGAGATTATGGACTTTATCGTGTTTGCAAGGTAGGGCGTTTGTTTTCTTGCCACTTCTGAAATTATCTGCTTTACCACCTTGAAAATATTATGGTTTAAGGTGATTATGGCATCAAAATTGTTATACTAGGTGAGAGTTAATCGCTAGCATTAGCGTCATTGCTGTTAAAATCAAAGTCATACTTATCGTCATCATTATCGCCCCATTATCATCACCATCATTATCATCATCATCATCACCATTATCATCATCATCGTTATCATCATTATCATCGTCATTATCATCATCATCATCATCATCATCATCATCATTGGCTTTCTTGTTCCTATTTTGCCCCCGAAGGGGGCCTGGGACTGACCCTGGGGTCATTTGGTTACCTGTCATTTGTTTAAAAGAGGTGATCGAGTCGGCTACACTCAATTCACTCTGTAACCCCAACAGTTACTAGGCAGAGCTGTAGCGTGAGGCGTTGAGCCTGCTTTTCACTGAAGGGGTCTGGTTGGACAGTTTACGTTAGGTCAGGGGTGTCCAAACGTTTTGCGACGGGGGCCAGATTTTCTATTGTAAAAGTGGTGGGGGCCAACCTTTTTTACATATAGCAACGATAATTTAAGAAAATGTTTGGAAGCCACTTTGTGTTTCACATTTGCTTTTTTTGTTTCAATGTCAACATCTAAAGAATGTTTTTGGTACATTTGAAACAAGCATATCACATGCACTTGAATATTCACTTAACCTTTTTTCTTAAACAGAAATAATTGTGCTCTTACGTGAGAATTCTGGTGGAAACCACTGACCATGACTTCTAGCGGGTTGGGAGTTGTGTTGTGTAAAGTGCAGTTGGTCTCTAGTGGGTAAATGAAGAATGTTAATACTGCTAGCCAAATAACAGTATACGAGCGTTATATATTTCATGACTAGGCTGCGGGCCGGATAAAATTTGACCGAGGGCCGGATTTGGCCCGCGGGCCGGACTTTGGACATGCCTGCCTTAGGTCATCAAAGTCTGCCCCAATTCTGAATCTGTGCAAAAGTTCACTATCAATTTAAGGGCAGTAGTCTCTTTGTGCTCGCTCACCACCATATGGAGGTTTCCAAACATGGCCTAGCTTGTTGAAAAGTCGTAGTCACCATTATCGTCATCATCATTATCATCATCAACATCTTCATTTTCATCTCTATTGTCATCTTTACCATCATTAATCATAGCCATCATGACCACTGATCATTAATCATATTGTGAATCATTAGTAATCACTGGATATCTTATACCTCTTTCCAACGTTAACTGTATTGCGTAGGCTGTTTTCAATGCAGAATTCATGCCGCATTATTGCCAGATTCAATGCAGCATTAGTGCAATATTTCCTTTCTGTTCACAGATCATGGCACGGTTGAACGTCATTCCAGTTACAGCTTGTTTAGTTATGGATAGGCCATATCAATTTTACTATCTTCCTCCTATTTTATCCATCTGGTTCATATTTTTCTACTTAATGATGATTTTTCCTCCACGACTCACTGAGAAATACATTGATGGTACGTCAGTTTGTCTTTGATATCCTTTCATTTTTCTAATTTTTAATTTAATATTTCACGAAGCATGCATTTGTTATTTCTTTCAAAGCTTGAATGATAGTTTCGTGTCACGTCTTATAAATTTTTATATTGAATATTCCGTGCATAGAAATTCTTGTTTTCATAAGCGCTGTCTATCTGCATTTGCTTGTTGATTCCACTCACAATTGTTTCATTGATTAATGTTTTTGCAATACTTGAAGTTATTGAGACCAATTTTCGTTTATTAATTTATCAATATTGTGAAGAAAAAGTTGTAGTCCAGGCAAGAATTTACATCCTGATTAAGCTATTACTCAGTTTGGTTTGATGGAACATTATTTTGTAGAGAACATAAAAAACTCATTGTGGGTTATGGTCAAGTTTGGTGTTCTGTTTGCCTTGATATTTATCATATGGGGAAATGAGGTGCGGAAAGTGTTTTCATTTCTCCTACCATGACTTTTCATTGCCTATCAAGAATCATTGACTTATTTTCCTCCTAACAATATAACAGACCATACTTTGAAGTAGCTGTTTTCATGAGGATATAACTCACATATAGGTAGGACTTTGCCAAAAGTAAAGGTATCAGATGCGGATGCTGCTTTTTATCAATGTCANATATCTCACATGGTGCAATTGGTGCACTGTTTGTAAGTTTGCGTTCACAATCTTGCCATACCATCCACCATAGACTATGTAACATCTTACATAGTCATTGTAAATTTCTTTAAGAAAAGGTTCTGGTTCTCATTTCTTTGAAACCTGCATACCACTAGTTGTAGCTAAGTCCTTGCTTTCGTGCTCTTTTACCTAGACTGTATGCGACTGGCTGTTCTCTCGTGTTGCAATAAAAGAACTCTTTATTGATACATACGACAGTGTTCATCAGTGGACTGTTACCTCTGGAAGAAACAGATATGTGAGTTCTTTCATATGTTCATTTCTATATAATTTATCCGTTAGCTTTATCTTTTCTATACAACTTACCCGTTATGGACACGTGGTGAGATGAATGTCATTTTGATTTATTGTGGAGATGCCTTTTGACATTTTGCTATTTTTGAGTATTTTAAATTATTAAAAATTTTTTTGTAATACTTGACCATTAATATCAACAGCTGGTCTTGTTCTCATTATCTTGCTGTTTGGTGCTGTGCAGAAATCCATTACTGAGGGTGACTTTTGTTTCTTTTCAGACTGTTCTCTATGCCATGCTAGCAGCTTTTGGATACGCCACTGCTAAGAAATTTGGCATACTTAGTGAAGAGGCTGGAAATATATTTTTGTTCAAATCAAAGCAAACTGTTTTTGCAGCTTTTTTCTCAGTCGTTGGAGCAACGGTATTTACGTATCATCATCCGTCTCACCTCCTTCCAGCATCCTTTTCTAATACAATTTAAGAAAATGTTGATATATTTAAGGCAAATAATTCGAATATTTGTCATAGCCTATGGTGTTTA
>OLMO02000301.1:15534586-15549586 GCA_900291935.2 Cassiopea xamachana | reverse complement strand
TTCGAATGAATTTCCGGATGAATCCGGTACCTATCCTGGGGGCATCTCCCTTTGCGTATATTTATATGCAGAAAAAGTTGCTCTTGTCACTCGAAAGTTTTTCTTTAATCATCTTTCTTCAAAATTTATCCTACCAGCCAGTATTTATCGACAAACCTTCACACAGTCAATGGCTGTCCTTGGGTGTCTACTTTTTTGACGGATGATTTATGTGTATAAATGAATCTAGCTGCTTGCTACTTCATACTAGCTACCCTATGCACTTACTTAACGGCTCGTATAATCTCACACTCTTCTATCGTTCTGTTATGTGAGGCCATATTGGAACAACCTTGGAATTCTCCCGCCTACTCTTTGGCGCTGCGCTGCCTAAATCGCAGCGTTCACTTGAATTCATCACTTGAATTTAATTCGCTTCGGTGATAGTACGCAGTATAAATCCACAACAAAATAGATTACTCATTCTGCCGCATTACAGACGAATTTAATGTAATTAATTTGCGTCGACGATAATTCACATTATAAACTAGGCCTAAGGGATATGCTTGTGCAATGAACATTTCCAGTACAGTAAAATGCTTGATTGTAGTTGCAACAATATGCCTTTCTCATTGAGAATAAGGCCACGAATTGAACCAGTTCAGAGCTAGAGCATTAGTTCCACTGAGATATTTTGAACTGTTTCATAAAGAATAAATTTTCAAAGGATAAAAGTAATTACATTGAGAGTTTTTTTACTTAACTCATTAGTCAAATAATTCGTTTTATAGTTGACTGTAAATTGGTTCAAAATATAAAATTTTGAAGAAACCTTTCGTATCCAATGCAGAGACTAAGTTCTACAATCTCTTTTCAGCTTTTTTCTTTGGGAATCTTTTACAATATTTGAAAGAAGACACAACAGCTTGTGGTTCAATTGTTGTGAATTATTTTCAAAATTTCAACAGTCAGCTCCCATGCAAAAAGGAATATATGGCACAAGAGTTTGGCCATTATAAAAATATGAGTCGTATAATACTAACATTCATCGTCCTAAACATATTCCTTAAATCTCATTTTTCTGTTCCTTTTAAGATAACATCTTACATTCTTCTGCGAAACCTACCCACTTATTTGAGGGTACGATTTAGTTCATTTTTCTCCTGGATTGGAAGTATGTCTGTAGAGGTAAGGATTCACAACTGATTGAAATTTTTTACAATTTCAGAAAATAATTATTGTAGCTTTCCTTGGTAAGCAATTTTTGTCAGTGACGTAATGCTATGCCTGCTAAATCACTTTGAGATACTACGTGGATTTGATAACCATCTGCCTTGGGAGAATTGGCTGCTGAACATTGCTGTCAGTATAGATTAATTAACTCTGTTCCTTTGGTGAAAACTAAGGCCACCTTTGAGCAATACTTTGATAGGATGCGCCTTTGCTCATTTATTATACCGAAATTGCTGGTTTCAAACTGATATTGAGAGAATATCTGACTGGGAATTTCGCATATGTTTCCGTGGTAGGGCAGTTAGCCACGCATTGGTCATACGAAGTATGCTGCATTCAAGAAAATCGCATTAAAATGAAATGAATTATTGATTGGACGTACATTTTCTCAGATTCATAACCTTTATCCGAGCTTTCCCTTATTCAATCAATATATATATATATATATATATATATATATATATATATATATATATATATATATATATATATATATATATATATATATATATATCTGTGTGTGTCTCTGTGTACATAGAAATATGTTTCAGTACATTTGAATCATGCTGTGTAGGATATGTATACATATGCATGTTTGTATTCTGTAAAGATCACCCAAAATTTAAATATCAGTTATACATTCACGTGTATATTTATCGAGCCTATTTCCTTGCCAGCTTCATACTGTTTATTTTCGATTTGGGAGCAGCTAATTTTTCATCTGTTAAAGTAGGAATAAAAGAGACATTTTAGGGCAAAGGGCTGCTGCTTAGCTTGCTTTGCAGCAATGAAGAATAGAGGAGATATTTTGGGGCAAAGGGCCTAGCTTACGTTCAGAGTTGTCTCCATCGTGTTATGTTTTCCTTTTTTTAGAAAATAAGCTGAGGTTTTTAGTGAAAAAGGACAGCCGCTGTACACCGGCACCCTTGGCTTGTGCAATTTAGTTGGAATTTTATTGTAAATTAGTCAGAGACAAACGTAGAATCAGTTCATTGTTGCAAATTTCTGCTATGTTGAAACTGTCTCTGCTTCGTTAAAACAGCCTCTTCTTTGTCGTTTTAGTTATTCATCGCCCAATACCACATTTGGTTGGCTGCAGATGCACATGGTGTATTGGTATTCGTTCCTAATTATCAGACCATTAATGCCTTGCTAACAACATTTGTTTTTGTATGTGTCGTCCTTGAACTGCACAAGACATCTGTCACTTTGTCAAACGCCCTTGTTACTAAAGACGTTCGTATTATGTTACGTAGACTGGTGATTTTCATCCTAATGCTGATTGTTATCTGGTGGCATAAAACACATGCGAAGAAGCCGCTACCAAGCTAGTAAAACTCTACTGTTTCAATTGCATTCGTGTGAGAGAACCATACATTGCCAGCAGATTGTTGTCTAAAGTTCTGGCGTGCTTGATATCTAGTTGCTTGTAAATTGCTCCAGATCAGGAGCATATCTGCTTTTCTGTATATATGGTGTATTTTTTCCTTTTCTGTTGTTTAGAAAGTGCTTCCACCTTGCTGATATTTATGAAAAAATTGCATGTTATTTTACTGACGACAGGATATTGGATAATTGTATTACACTCTTTTAAAAGTGTATATGTAAATTGGGCTTGAACTCAATATGCTGAAGATTTTCCCAATTTGATTTTCCCAATCTGAAATTACACTTAAAGTATGATTGATTCAAAAGGTTGCTCGTCGTGGCTATCATTCTCGAAAGATTATTTCATGCAAGAAAGCTGCTTGCTATCGTTTATCCTTCTTCCTTTTTGTGAGACTATTTTTTACACTTGATTTGGGAAGAAGTGGAAGTGAGGGGAAAAATTCCAAGACTGGGAAATATGCCTAACGCTTTTAGAAAAAGAGTGTTGTTGCGTTAGATATTCATCATTAATTTTTTCCAAGCTGCTGATTGGTTTTAATTTGAATCAAGTGATGGCTAAAAACATGTTGAAACATAGTTTCACTTAGGATGAAGATGAGATTATTGGTTGAAGTCTGGGATAAATGCCCTTCCTTTACTTTTTTTCTGCCAACATTGGGTGCTACTTTATCAATACTCAATCATTACTAAATCACTTCTACCTACTATATGATCGCTATTCAATCACTTTGATCTCTATTAATCACTGTTCATCAATGTTGAATCCCTGTGTAATCGATGTTTTAACCAGGGTTGCGTTATACCGAAGAGATCCATAGCTTTCGTTTAAATCTTATGCTCAGTGCCAATTATTCATGCTAAATTACAAAGCTATTTATGATGGTTAAGCTCAAATTAATGCATGCGCCCATATTGTCTTAAATATTGTATTCCTAGTGAATACCTGCAGAGATTTGCTCGTAAATCGACTTATCTTAGCAATGAAAATCCTGAAGACGCAGCTTTTTATTCAACTGCATTCTGGTTTAAGCTTCATCTTACTTTAGAATTATATTACAAATTACTCTACAGTTTTATGTTTTAATTTATGTTGATTGTTGTAATTGTTAAAGCTATTGCCGGGTTCTCGAAGATCGACACATAAAAGGCACGTCTTTATCGTAGCTCGAACTTTAATCAACTATCTTAACACATTCGGCTATGTCATTATAGACTTGGCTACTACATGCTGGCCAATACGCCAAAGGGGTGTTGCGACGTCAATCACAACATAATAATCAATTTATGATTTCCCTAAAAATGATAAAAATTGACATCGTAGTAACAATACTTACTATTCTATAAATCAGATTTATGCGCTGTATTTTCAACGATATAACGATATATGAATGATTTTACCATACCATTGATGGCAAGCCTATATTTATATATGAAAATATCTTAATTTTCTTCTTTGCAAAAATCAAATATTCTCAGATGTAACTTTGCTTGACTTGAAAAATTAGATTGTACGGAAAATTTGAAAGACCAGATAGAGACTTTAGTGTAGTATGAAATTCCAGAACTGACAAGGCAAGTGATTAGGTTATTAAAAAAGGCTGTCTGAGTATATTCTTCAGCAGAGGCCAATTCCATTATTGGATTAGCACCTAATCGCCTTCCAGACCTTTAGATTTCAAAGATTTTCACCTGAGATTATCAGAAGTTTTGAATATCAAAATACTGCGTCTTGAAGATGACTGCCAGAAAGAAATTAGAAATAGAGAAATGTTGCTTTAGTATCACATCTGATCATTTTGTGCAATCGATATTTTTACAACTGTTTATATTTACACACAGTCAGATTTTAAACACCCTGGATTCAATTTTTATTAGGTATAATCACATATTGCATTATATAAAGAAATTTCGGATACGCCCGCTCTTGCCAGGACCCCTACATCTTAATTTCAATTTTTCTAGAATAAACCTGCAGAGAAGTTAAGCTACTGAGAGATATGCCGCAAGATTCCAAACAATAAATGCTTCCAATGATGTTTGTCATGATTATTGTATAAATCACAAACTGACTGGACAGCATTGAAGACCTAAAGTATTTAACCTAAAGTATTAGTGGCCTACTATGTCTGAATTTCTGTTTTGGAAATTGCCAGGTGTGGTTTTTGAAGTTACTATGAATAAACGTTAAGGAAAATTTATAGTTTTGGAAATAGAAGCAATATTTGTTTTATTCTAAACCAGTATTCAATAATTTACGGCTGCCTATTAAAATATTTTTGTCAAACCTAAATATTCACAGTTTTCTTTGTTGTTGAATTGTGACACTAATCTTACAGTCGTTGTGTCTATCAGCATCACTTGAAGACAGAGCACATTTTGAGTATTACAGCTTACGTTTTTAATAGACCACTTGCAACGTCACCTTTTCTCTCGTGATGTCTTTATCTGCACAATCACCTATTCTGCTATCTATCCTAATGTATTCCTGCTCTTGAGATCTTCCTAGAAGATTACCTCGATGCAAGGTTGCTGAAGAAGCGAGACTATGTACAATTTCTCTTTACTATTAGATACAAGATGTGTTATTTACAATTTTTTCTACCTCTGACAAAAACTTGCTTAATGGACTTCATTAGCCTGTTCGTAAGCAGTTAAGGTCATCAGCTTTGCAGCATCAAGCAGCACTTTAACTGCTCTTGCTCGCTCGTGAATTTTATTTCTTGCAGCTAGCAAATTTGGAGCATTTCTTACTCAATTAGTACTTTGTTGCTCAATAATTGCATGTTGTTCTTGAGCACGAGTGTTGGATTCCAGTGTGTGGTCTCACCTAACTAAAGAATTTCTGAAGAATAGGGCTATGTTTTCTAGAACCTTAAATAAAAATACCAGAAAGAGCTTTTGTGTATAACAAAAGCTACGTTTTTTTGTAAATAAGACAGTGTCTTTGCTTTTGCTACCCTTGTGTATATGCCATTAGTCATTTCGATTAACCTAGCGTTAATTTGCATTGTTATTTTGGCCTACTGTCTCCCTGTGACGAGCTTTCTCAATGCTCTCCTTAAACAACTTGCAGATGTATTTATACAGAGACTCCCACGCTCTTTCCAGATCTTTGGTCCACATTCCAGCTGGTGTCAAAGCTTCCACAGTGCTGATAATGGCTTTTCCCATCATCTACGAAATGACAACGTATTCATGGATTTAGAATTAATCGATGGTTAAATTATTTTGTATCGAATATCAACAATTATAGTATAAAATGTGAATAATTGAGAATTTAATTTCTACTTTGGGCAGATTTAGGACAACTTTTGTAAGCAACGTTTTACAAATCTTTATGTGGAATCATATTGGTTTTGAGCAATTATACAAAAATTTTTCTTTTTATGATGCAAGAAGTGAATCAGATAGAATGAATAAATTTAGGCGGGAATGTTCAGCGAATGAATGGATGCTAGAAGATGCGGAGGAATACAAATCATTTTGAAGAGCATGAATAGTACAGGAGAGATAACAGAGCCATGGAGCACACCAGATGTAATTGATTAAAAATTGAAAAGGAAGCCATCAACTCCAATGATTATCGGCCTATCATAGAAATGTTAATTGAGGGGATGGGTTGTTATGTGATAGAGAACTTCAGTAGTCTAGCGAGATGACGTTTGATACCGCGAACTCTTTTATATCTAGAGCTTTCTGAAGACCCTAGATGCTACGCTCAAGCCTTCATTGCAGATGAATCCATATTGTTCTGCATTTAACCTCTTTTTGGGACTATGAATATTTGTACTTTATGTTATTGTAGGAAATCTTCCATATATGATGTCCCAAAATCAGAAAAATCACTCGTAGCAAGAAAAATGGTAAGCCAAGCAAGCTTTCGCCTACTTTCAAAGTAACTCAGCAACTCTGTGATCGATATGGGTGTTTTCAATATGGGCTACATTTGAGATTTACAAGAGAATTGTTTTGACTTAAGACTAAATCATCGAACATTGAGCCAGCCCACCATGTTGGGTGAGCTTGCAGTTACTGGCTGAGAGGTTGAAAGGATTGTAGATTACATGTAGTTAATCCCCTTTTGCTTTCGTGCCTTGCCCAAATGATTCAACACAGTGGCGTAGCGTGACTTTTTCGACTGGGTATTCTATCATAGGGTGTGGCTGGGCGAGTCGTGGTTGGGTGTAACTAGTTAACATCCTATCTTGAAGATTTTTTGCACCAATTTCCAAATGGGATGAACTTAAATGTCTAGAAAAATAAATCTCCTAATTTGTTTTTTCAGTTTGTCATTGTCACCTAACAGTAAGGAACTGAAAGAGAATGCTAGAAATTGTACCTTGGCTTCCAACTTTTTTGGACATGAAATATTTAAGATAAGAGCCCTTATAAATCAGCCATGGCTGATGGGCCAACCTCATTAATGTTTAATTTTTTACCTTATAGCAATAAGGACATTAACAGTAATGAAAGAAAAGCTGAACGCATTGCTAAGCAAAAGGAACTCAAGTATAGACCGCTTTTAGAAGATTTTGTTAAAACGTACCATAAATGTATTAGTCTGCTCTCTTGGTATTTTTTCAACTTTTAGAGCCATTTTGTCTCAAAATTTCCAAAGAGCTAGGTATTGAAAAACCCCACCTCAATTCCGTAGCATATAAATTATCCACAACCATCATACGTACCAACTATTTCATCTTTTGCATAAGAAACAAACTGTAGACTGATCTACAGATTTCAAAACAATACATTGAACGTAGTATTATAATATAATACTATATTGCCAAGATGCCAGCCAAATATATATTAGCTTTTGTGCAATCTAGCAGCTCCTATCACGTAAACAGACAAGGACTAGGCTGGGGAACATGTATGTAGTTAGAAATATAAAGCCCAAGTCAAACGTCGCTCTTTTCATGCCTCGAACTTAATTGGTGGATTAAGTGCATTTTCTGTTCTGTTCTGAGAAAAGTTGAATCAAGTTCAACTTTTTCTGTCCTTTCCATACGGAAAAGACATCATATGACTTGGGCAGCCAATCAGGTAGCTTTGTTGCGTGACGTGTGGATGTAAACAACACAGCGTGGCTACTTAGAGATGATTTTTAACTGGATGCCCGCTAAGCGCGGGCAACCCCACCCCTGACACACCTGCAAATTAGCCGTGGAAAGACATGTCTCTGCTTGTCTGTACATACTGATGAGAGCATGGATTGACAACAGCAAATGACACTCTGCCAAGCATATTAATGGACTGATGACATCACAGGCCATTGCAAGGAGCATGTGACCCCCTGCCATGCCTGGTTGGAATGCATAACTAAATTGTTGGCAGAATTTGGGTGAAATGATTGGGAAAAAGTGCTGGACAAGGCAAATATTTTGCTACCAAGGATTCCAGGATAACATTTGAAGTATCAGGAATTATTCATGAAGGCCTAATACGAAAACTTACTGCAATTGTTGTTTAGGCATCATCCGTAAAAGGATATCATAAGGTAACGCTTAGTACTCCTGTATTCTAGGAGCCACTATTGTCAATACTTGTTCATATTTTGTTGGGCTCATGCAAAATTACGCAAAGAATAGGGTATGATCATGAAGCTTCATCTCCTTTTTCAACAAAAGAATTCACCTTTCACTTTTCTCTCTCAGTAAATCGTTCTCACACGCATTTTCTTTTGCGTTTCCTTTGACTCATTTGATTTTGAAAAAATATTAGCTTCTCCGTTGTCACATTAAGGCCCAACATGTTTACAACAGACAGTTTTCATTTCCTGTCCGTATAGAGATGTGAAAATTAGCAAAGCAAATTTCCGCGGAAAATTTTCTTTTCTGTTCCTGTCCGCGGAAAATTTTCTATAAGTGGAAATCCACATTAAGGCGATATTCTAAGCTCTCTTGAAGCATGTGTCGTTGCACGTATGCCAGAATGACTCCTACCAGCCATTGCTTTTGCAAAATTATCTACAAGAATATTGAAACGTTTCTTTTTTTGAATGTTTACAAGTAACAGCATCACTAAGAAAGCACTTCAATCACCAGCTTTCTCCAAAGATTCAGGAGATGTTGATTATTTACAACTATTCTTTGTTTTGCATAGTGGGGCCTGGGGGGCCAACAGGAACAAAAGGGCACCAACTAGCATAGGCTCCTCTTTGCGACACTACCTAGCATGGGCGGCTCGATAGGATCAAAGACACCTCTTTGGGACATCTTAGTTTCATCCTTTAGCAGGGGCTAAATTTCTTACAATTATGCAAATAGCTCTCTCTTCCAATCATATATTGTTTATTTGTATCGCGTCTTTGACCTCCGTTGTATCATATCAAGGTATGAAAAGGATTCTTGTTGCAATTGAAAAAGGACACATTTGCTCCCTCTGCTCCCCCCAAATGAAAGGCAGAGGAGCGCTTGCTCCCCTCCGCGGCATGCCTGCCTTCCCCACTTTTCCAGCGATCACTTGCTTACGCAAAATTAATTTTACTGCAATCCACAAAAGCCATTTTCAAGGTGCAGAGAGCATTAGGAATAGCGCCAAGATGTTTTGTTGCTATGCTTGCATTTACCAGAGTGGGTCAATCACTTGACTTTTGATTCAATTTATATTCGGGTGCCATATTTAGAGCGATGTTTGACTTAACTTCATTCAGCGTCGCTCCACTGCCACATTTAATTGTATTTGATTTGGCGCATGAGAAGAACGAAGTTTGACGTGAGCCTAACAGAAATTCTCAAAGTCTGTCGTTATATAATTCAAGAAGTTATTCATAACACAGTAAACTGAGACATTGAGAAACATGGCCTATGTGCGACTGAACCATTACGAGTTACCTGCCTTTAATTGTCTTTTTTGCTTCGCAGCTTAAATTTACTAGTTGAGTGAACATTTGAGAAATAGTAACGTCATTCCAACAAAATGTAGAATGTTATTTTTTTCTTGAAATTTTAGGGTATTCACTGAACACCTTGAATGCCATGACGCTACGTCACTGATCCAACATTGACATAATAATTTTTGGCATATTTTGGGTCATTTGATTGCAACTCCACACGCCATTCAAAAACTACCTTTGGTTACTGGCAATGCGAGCATAGAATAAACATTCTTTTTTCAAGTGCCTTGTAGCTTGAGAGCGTTTTTCAGTTCTTTTTCGAAAGTAAGTTATCTGCGTTACATTGCCCATGGATCACAAGCAGGTGTTTTTTGGGCATCGCTTATGCTGCAAAACATGCGAATGTAGAACCTGTTGTACTTGCAAGCAATGATGATAATTTTTCGTTTTTTCAGGAAAGCTGGTTCAGTAGGAAATATGCACTCACAAACCATGAAAAATTTTGTCTATATTTTGCTGCTGATAAGCTGTTGGACTTCTGGTTTTGCCGACAGGTGCTGGCGTGGACATGGAAGAACTTTCCCAGAAGGATCCGGAAATTCACTCTTCTTTTTATAAGAATGAAATTTATAAGAATATTGAGGCTCAAAATCGCTGGGGTTCAAGAATATTTTAGGAATAATGCAAGGCTCAAGCTTCATCAAGACATAGGAATGCTTTTTATCCTAGTTATAATACTGCTTTCAGATGTACTTTACATTATCAATACAAAATGTAAACTCTTACTGAACTTTACGATGTAGTAAAGCATCAAGAGAGACTGGAATATATTCCTTAAATTTTTAAGTGAAGCTACACCTTTGGTATTAAAGAATAATTGAAGACTAAGTCTAAGCTCAAAATCAGAAACATTCAAGAATATTGAAGCTCGGCAAAAGTTACTTATTCTTATAGAAAAGAAGAGAAATTCACTCTCGATTCTTCGAATTTTTGTTAGTATCCATCATAGAAATTGCTTTGCAAGCTAGCATCTCAAATGCATAAATCCTTTCTCCTAATTCATCTCTCGATAATCAATACTTCTCTAATGGGCTTTTATCGTAGCTCCTTTCAGAAAATTGTCCTTAATTACCTTCTCTTGTTTTGTATCAACCTGAACAATCTTTTTGTATCAAATTTAAGATTACAGTGTGATGTTATCTCTATCTTCAATGCTGAAGTTTTTATCAAGCGGCAAATTCATAGAAAGTTTCAATTAGAAAAAACGTCATTGTAGGGGTGGAGAAGTATTCTGAAGGGGGATGAGAGCCACGATTGAATTTGCGCATCGTATTGAAGTAGCAATTGTTTCTTAAAGTATTTTAATGGAATACTTTTCAGCTATTCCGTGTAATGAGTTATCAACCATGCGTGTAACTTTTATGTTGCTGTATTCAAGTGATTGAACAATGTACCATTTACTTCTAGAATCACTTTCATTTCATTTTCATTTCATTTTCATTTCATTTTCAATTCTATAAACTTGTCTTGATATGAAGATAATATTCAAGCATGGTTGGAAAGAAGGGAGACTCAGTCTGTCCTTGGAAAAGCGTTCTATCGTGCTTCCATTCTCACGGATACACGCCTCTTGAAGTCCTAAGCGTGTTTAGGCCGCATGCCTTCTTAGCAATCTATCTCTTTTACATCAAAGTCTAGAATTAGCAAAGTAAAAAAGAAGAACCATGGAACCAATAGCTTGTTTAGAGATTGAAGAAATGAATTGAGAGAAAGGCGTTTTCATGGTCCCATCACTCTTGCATAAAGTTGCCTTAGTTCTCATCGAGTGACCAACCATTACAACTTGACCGGCTGTATTCAGATTGTACGACACTGTGAACAGCTTCCTCACTATCTTAGGATGATGTCAACTGCATATTGTAAGGGTTTGGCCAACAATCTTTTCACGAAGAGTCCCCATTCTTAAGATTTTCGGACGACACTAATGTCTAGAAGCTTTGTACTCGGTAAAGACGATAAGCAAAGCATTTTGAAGTTGAAGAATGAGTACTTGTATAGCTTTTTTGCAATTTTGTAGCCTGGACGAATAAACCTAACATTTCACTGAGTCTAATGGCGGACAACATTTACAAAGCTCAATGGCAAGTGATAAAATGAACTTTTTTCGAACATTTTCATGAGAGATGAGCAGCCTAGACCTCATGATTTTTGCTTGATGCAAAAAATTTTAACATAAATAAAAGCTGTAGTAGTATGGCATCAAACAACATACTTGAAGAAGGGAAAGTGATGGCAGTCCTACTTTTTCAGATTTTTCAGGTGCCAGGTAGTTGAGGAAGAAATGAATGACCAGTAAATCCTTGTTGTGCACGTGCGCATAACGTAAATGTGTTCTAGGTTTGATCAGTTAAATGGCCAACGACTGTAAACATCCAACTGAACAAGCTTTTCTCATCCAACATTTTACCGTTAATCAAGTATTTACTGAGCATTGTTTATTGTCTGAAAAACGTAGCCAAATGATTTGGATATTTGACAAAAATTGTTGCAAACAATAGTTTAAAAGCTGCCCGCAAAGAACAATCTGCGTCATGTTAACGTGGGTTCAAAATACTTGAAGACAATCGTTGGTGAAGCGTCGTAGTTACGTAACTGCTTCCAAGGATTAAGTAGCCTAGTTACCCGTGAACAGTCAAATTTTTGCTTGATACAGCTTGATATATTCAATTTTTCACTATATTTCTAGCACAACTATAATAAACTGTAGATTTCATGTTCCTTACCTCCATATCTGCATCTGACATTTTGTTTACATGTTTATGTCCTATGCTCTCAATTTTTTCGATGAATGCTATACCATCATCTAATGAATCGATTGCCAAGTTAAAAGCAAAGGAAAGCTTTCTAGGATGACCTCTAAGGATTTTCAATGATTTCATATTTTCTAGATCCTGCATGCTTTGAAATTCTGGAAATTTCTTTATCAGTTCTGGCTTCATTTGAAATACCCTGTAACAAAGAACATCGTGTTGACGTTTTCAGAATAGTATTCCTAAACAGTTGCGAGAAATTCAAAGCAAATTAGTTTTTTTATCGACCTTTCAGTAGCAAGAATAGAAAAAAACATGCCACATTTAAGGCTTTAAATTTAAAATTAAAGTTCAATGTAATTTGTTCTGAGGTATAATCAACACTGATTTGGTAGACAAGCGCTTTTCCCCTTCATTCAAATATGTGCATCAGAATCGTTCAATTTTGAAAGAATCTATAAATTTCCTCTCAACTATAGCAAAAACAATAAAAGAATATTGTTTAGAACAATGCTCTACAACTAAATTAGTTGAGCGAAAAAATAAAAAGTGTAGAAGTCTCTTTTTATATACAGTTCTTCAGTGGAGAAGCAGCTTTTTTGCGCATAAAATCGTTATTAAATTCATGGCATTTGTTTTTTTCGTACATAAAACCTATCTATGAGCATTAAGAGAAAATGTGCAATAATTATCAGATGGTGCTGGCTGCTTTCTGTGCGTAAGTTCTAATGGAGCTGGATAGCTTTCGAAAGAGATCTAACCAAGTACCAAATATAAAATGATGTATCTTGCTATTCAAAGGTATATTGACATTCCTATACCTGTAAAGGAATTGCAAACAATCATTTAGTGTTTTATAACCTGTTGATCTATATGTAAACAAAGTGTCTGAGAAGCAGTTCAGTACCTTTCAAACAGTCCAAGCCCAAACTCAACTTGCTTGGTGATCAGCTGATTCCAGTTTGATTTCAGGAGATATTTCTCATACATCGAAATTGGAAAGCATATTGGTTCAACTCTTTGCTGTGTTTTCTTTCTGCCGTTCACTTTCGAAACTGTAATGCCCATTTTGAAGATAGGCTGCGTCAATTCAATACCTGCAGATCTACGTAGCAGTTATTTAAAAAAAGCAGATGTCAGTTGACTGTGGCCCCTGTATTAATAAAACATTACATCCACTCGATAGCTACCGTTCTATTCGCATACATACTCCAATGTATTTGTTTACATGAAAGGACATCCGTAACTACAATACATGGGTGGCTGTGACCGACAAGAAATCCAATAATTCCTTAATCGAACCCCCGTCTCTTGGAGCTTGCCTCTCGCTTTTAGCAAGTGTTCCATTCAAATTGCACCCTCAATTTTATTTGATTATAATATAATATAATATAATATAATATAATATAATATAATATAATATAATATAATATAATATAATATAATATAATATAATATAATATAATATAATGCATCTGTGTTAAATGCTAAGTCAAATTTTCTATTCATAAAATAGATCAAAAGATTCGTTACTGATTCAGCTGAAGCTAAACTGCCCAAAAATTTTCATCATCAATGTTAAGAAATGATGCTGGTTCTAATAACTCAATACTCCTCCGGATATTCTTACACTATTTTATAACACCATAAAAATCGTCCCCAACCTCAATTAGTACGCTTCTCAGCTTTACTCCAATGCATCCGTAGGTATTGAAAATCTTATTGCAAAACTATTTTGATATCATTGTCACATTTTCAAAGCACTTTCGTGTAAGCAGATATTAACGCTGTGATGAACGGTAGCAATGAACGTGTTATGCAAAACTGTTTTTCTGCTCTTTATTTAGATAAGTTTGGTGCCAGCTGTTTTCGCAAGCAGAGAGTGATCTGAAAAATGGTGTGAAGGGAGCTTCTAGAAGAAAGGCAATGTATAACTTGTAGTCGTTTTTGGTTTTATTAGTCAACAAGACACAAGCTAAAACTGCTAAGAAGGCCACAGGTATTCATTCTTTCAGCTTCGTAAGAAGTAACATGCTCTAATGATATTACTGCTATTAGCAAACTTTATAGATTTCATCATCTATCACTCTGGAAGATGCTAATCGGTTCATGTAGTATCCGTTGCACTTGTGAGATTCTACGATAGCAATCTTTCTAAGTTATCAATGCACTTGCAAAAGTTTACGTTGACTGGTTTGGTCAGTGGCGGCTCGTGCTATTGGGCATTCAGGGCAGTGCCCCACCAAGATTACTTACAGCCAAAAATATCCTTATAGTAGCTACATTATTTCTACTGTAAATTCAATGTTGAATTTCATAAACGACAAGTCATCGCAGCTTATATAAACCATTAACATCAAGAGAACGCCAATGTAAACAATTTTTTCGCATATTTTGTCACGGGCTTGAACACTTTTTGTACGATCTGCGTAGGCAGGGCAAAATTAGTTTTGCCCTCCCTAGACTGCATTGAGCATGCGTATTAGCAAGGTCAGATCATGCTAGGAGGGCAGCGATTGGCTGATTTTGTTCAAAACTGGGCAAGAAATGTTCTTGCCCCTCCGTTAACAGCAACAACCACATCACAACAGACCGTTGATCAGATCAGAATGCTTTGATGATCAATGAAATGGTGTGCGAGTTCTGTTGCTGTTCTGTACGAAACGATAGTAAAGAAAGTATTTGTTCATAGATCCTGTCCAAGTTTACTGATAGAAAGATTTCTACGCTTCATTAAACAGTTTTTTTTAAATA
>OLMO02000301.1:15487239-15499477 GCA_900291935.2 Cassiopea xamachana | reverse complement strand
AGGTTGGGTCAAATTTGAGGTCACTGAAGGTTGGGTCAAATTTGAGGTCACTGAAGGTTGGGTCAAATTTGAGGTCACTGAAGGTTGGGTCAAATTTGAGGTCACTGAAGGTTGGGTCAAATTTGAGGTCACTGAAGGTTGGGGTATTACACCCCTACATTCCCCGCTAGCTATGCCCCTGTAAATATCTCAAGAAAAGATTCTTAAACATTAGCAACTGTTTATCATATATATTGATAAATATCTATAAGCAGTCACCTTCCACTCGGTAACCATCATTATATACGTATTAATACTGTTTGTCTGTAGTAAATTCAAATAGCTGCTATTTTGATTTAGGATTTTATACGAAGGACTTTTCGGCACAGCAGTTCATCCTTCTCGTCTTTTTCTCAATTTTTCTATACCTTCTTGAAGACTTGTTGCAAAGACATTTTATTTTCCATCTCTTGGGTATTCGTACGAAGGGAAGAGTGCAAAAACTAAAACCAAAGCAAAAAATGACACCAATACAAATAAGATCTCTTCATTGGCCTCAAAACCAGGGAAGTTATTGGGCACCAGCCACCTTACATAAAATTAAAATCTTTTGCATAAAATAGTGACTTGCACTTTTTCACATTTTTGCAGAATATAGTACCATATGAGACTAGTTTCCATTTTTGCATCTTCGAAAAGCTTTGAAAATGTTGCTGTAGCCAAGATAAATAAGCAGAACTCCGAGGGTATCCCCAACCCTTATGAGCCTATTTAAACTGGCCCCTTGATTTTAGAGTAACTTCGATGACCTTGCTCTTAATTAATACGCAAGATAAACTATTAGAGAAAGCGCAAATAATATGCATAAAATAATCCACTAATATGAACTTTAGTTGCATGTGAGCATTTCCACTTTCCTAGATCTCAAGCATCCAGTATTGATCTTTCTTCCCTAAATGAGGAGTTGAGTACTATCGTCTCTTCTTGTTTACAACATGCAGTCAACATTGATTGTCTGCGTAGATTCAATCCACTATGATGTCAGAGTTACTTGTCACGCTTTGCTACTCAAATATTTGTCTAGACTCATGAATGAATGTTAAAATTATCCACAAATATATAGAACAATGCAGCTATTGAAGAAAACTAAGAACAGTGGCTCCGCAGCTACATGTTATCAGCCATTTATGCTATTGCAGTGAAAGCCAGTAGGACCATATAAGGAAGTCAAGCATTCCATATATAGAGCTTGTGACGCAAAGCACAGAGTAGGAATATCATAACAAATATGGTAGCTACTGATGTCATGCAAAAAATATCTTTGAAAATAGTTAAGCTATATCGTTCTCAAATTAACGAACGGAGCAGGATTGTCAGGATGATATTCTATAAATTCCGAACCAAAGGCTCAAAAAATCTCAATTATCCCTTGTCTTCAACAATAAAATCGTTAAGGTTCAATTATTTGTAATGACATCATTTATCCATACCAACTATTACTCCTTATTTTATAAGTATAAGTGACAACACTGCTTGAAGTAGACTTGGATGGAGGAAACCGTTGCCTCGGGATACGCTTTTACAATAATACGACAACCAAATAGACAGTCTTCATCAGTGGCGTATGAATCTACAACTGATCAAGAATGTCTTTTTTTGTCGTAGGCTTAAATTTAGAGTGACAATACGTTCTTACAGGGCCAAATACAGCAGAGTTTTGGCAACTCAAATGGCTGGCTGCTAGAATTTGAGAGTCAGGTTGCGTCGCCCTCTGAGCAACTTTTTAGAACCACACTCTTAGCCTTAGAAAAACATCCTTTCTTGCATGTAAAGATACGTCTATTCTACATAGTAAAAGTGTACCCCAGCTTACTTGTTTCATATACTTATTTTGTGGTGGGATATTCTGAAAAGCTCTTAAGAGACTATATCAATGAAAATAGGAACAGTTGTCTAATGAGATAAAGATATTGACTTGAAGTTGTCTGCAGCATTTTTCATAATTTCCAAGATTTATCCCAAGGCCATTCTGGAGAAATTAATTCCCAAGAAAAATCCCATTACCTTCAAAACTTCCCCAGATCTTGGGATATGTACCCAAGTCTGGTAACCCTGGAACGGAGATGAGAGTCTGACAATGAGGTGTCAGGAGCTTTCATTTACGTTTCACAAAAATTTTAAGCCAGGTCTTAATTTTCAAGAACAAGGCAAGGTGGTAGAAGCATATATTTTCAGAAGCCTTTCATATAAAGAAGAGATCTCCAAAACAATCTCCATTAAGTCAGGGACGTAACCTCAATGAATGTTTTTGGATGTCAGAGGTTGCACAGCAAAAATTTTTTATCTGCGGCCTTTTTCTTTTTTAGTAAGAGTAGTTGGCCTATGGTTCTGGTTCCAGTAAATTCCCATGTAGAAATACATTGTACCACTGTTTTTGTCCTGCGAAATGGCAAACTTTCAAGATGGGGGGAGTGGCTCACCCCCATACCCCCATAAGTTTCGTCCATGCAGTAAGTTTAACGACATTTCCTATCTAACAAAGTTTTACAATCTGATGGATATGAGCTCCACTCAAACAAAGCTTCTGTTATAGACAGCTATGTTTTTTGAGTACTGGCTATGAAACTTGAGGTGACCCTTCCTGTGGATATCTAAGCAGAAACGAGTTACACTCTTCTGTTACAAGAACCATTTTATATGAACACGAGCCGAGAATTTTGCAGAAAATTCAGAAAAAATAAAGAATAAGGCTGAGCCTGAAGTCTTAGCATAAAATGCATTTTTGGAAAACGGTGCAAA
Organism: Cassiopea xamachana; assembly: GCA_900291935.2. Lineage (NCBI taxonomy): Eukaryota > Metazoa > Cnidaria > Scyphozoa > Rhizostomeae > Cassiopeidae > Cassiopea > Cassiopea xamachana. The sequence goes on along the minus strand of OLMO02000301.1, from coordinate 15,496,699 downwards.
ACCTTTCCACTAACAAATGGACATGAAAGGTCCTTTGTTGTTAACAATAGGAGAATCTACAGCCTTGACATTTTTTTCTTTGCTTTTCGCAAATTAGTTGCTCCTAGAGAAACTAGATACTATGCTAACATTGTCTATTCATAATTGTTTATGATTTTTTTTCAATAAAGAATATTTATATGCAAGAGAGACCATCTTGATTGTAGTATTTGGCTGTCAGTCAATCAAACACTCAATACTACCATTTTTGTATTTCTAAATGGCCTACACTCTACTAATTTAAGAACAAACAAAGAACAATTCAGCCTCAAAATTTGGGAAAAATTAAGAGCAGCCAGCCTGAACCTCAATTTTACTGATTCTTATTAAAAAGAGCATATAGGAATATGTTTTTCGTTCAGTTTTATTGTATAAAGGTCAGGACTTTTAAGAAACATTCAGAACTGCAAATAAAACCCAGCAATGCTGTGTTGAAGAACCAACTCTTAGTTGTATATGGGATTGAGCAGCTTGCTTTTGCTGAAAAGGAATAGATAAATACTACCATCTCTCACAATTTCATTTCTCATTGTGTTTCGCCTAGCATTAAACAGCTAAGTGTACCATTTTTCCTGATACTCACTTTCGTACATGCTTTAGGTCTTGTCAAATAAGTTTTCTAGCCGCACAGTTTTTCATTCAAACTGCAAAAATTTGTTGTTGTTGTTGAGAGCTGCACAATTTGTGTATAACTACAAGTTAAAAGATCCCTGATAAACACTTTTTTTAATAAGAATGCCTAAATTATCGCTGAGCCTCAATATTCTTAAATTTGTTCAGTTTTGAGCCTTAGATTATTCTTAAATTATTCTTAAATATCGAAGGTGTAGCTAGCTCTGAAAATCAAAGGATTATATTCAAATCTTTATTGACGTCTTATTTTATCACAAAGCGAAATAAAGATGGAGCAGAATAAATATGGTATCGAGGGTGAAATAGTTAATCTACAAGCAGTACTATAGCTCAAATACACAAAAGCTCTAGGTCTTCAAAAAACTTAAGCTTTGCATTACTCTTAAATTATTTATAAATTTCAGCGATTCTGAGCCTGAATGTTCACATAAACTTTATTCTTATAAAAGAAAAAGTGTGCACAGGGTTCTATGATATCGTGACTAGATGCAAGTCCACATGACACCATTGAAGTTATAATCTCTCTTTCTAAATCCTTTTTAATCATTAAATAACTGGCTTAAAACCCACATCAAAAGATCCATTTTCACGATGACATCAATACACTGCACGAAGCAATGCTTGCCTTGCAGAGCAGGTTTTATTTCACACAAAGATATGCATGCTAGCATACATCTATAGAAAATGCATACTTTAAAGCAGAGCTCACCAACCAAATGTCCGCGGGCACTCGGTGGCAGGTGAGCTTCATTCATTTCAGTCGCTCGCAGAGGATACAATAGGTTTCTCTAGTACTTCTAAAAAGACAGTGTTTTAGAAAAGCCTGCTTTTTTACAGCATTTGTGCTCATTTACGCATAACTGATGCATGTATGCATACAATTTGATCAAATACACACACAGACACACACAAACACATACACACACATATACATATATATATATATATATATATATATATATATATATATATATTATGCAGTGTAAAACTGTACTAATTATACACATTATTGCTATCTTAATAGAGCTATTAGCCTCAAGGCATCTTTTGATATTGCCACTCAGGGCCCTTGGCCCAGTGAACCCTCTTCCAGGCCCAGCAGTGAAGCAAGATTTACGGTTTTTGGCCCGGGAAAGTGGGCCTTGCTCTTCAAAATCATGTTTCTCTTATAACTTTAAATGGCTTTATGTCTACCTGTCGGTTGGTGCATCGATTCACGCCAATGCATACAACAGCAGCATGGAAAAGTCATTTTTTCGGTCTAAACCTTCAAAATTAACTAAACCAGGTTGAGGGATAAGTTTCTCCTTCTCAACAGGAAGATTGATGAAGCAACTGCACTATATTCTGCAGAAAGAGATTTTCTGACATTTTGAAGTGCAAAATTTTTCTGGGGATCAAGGCCTCAGACCTCATTTTTAGCCCCCGTACTTATGGTAAGTCCTTTTCTGCACTTTAGCCAGTGCTTAGAGCGTCAAGAAGCAAATAGATCAATCCTTTCTGCAAATTATATCTGACCCTTATATGGAATTGGCCCAACTTAGTCATAGTTCTTCAAAAGATACTATGGGTAGCTATTTGATCACTCAAAGGTAGCATTAACCAAGGTTGATGAATGGCACTCATTGCACGTGCAACATCTTCAGGAACTAGTCATTGGTATAATTAATTTATTCTACTTTAACTCACCTTTTTCTATCAAGTTAAGTAATAGGTTTGTTTTAATGTTCTAGTATGTTGGTCTTAAATAGTTTATATAGCTATTTTAGTCTACCAACAATAAAAAAATTTATGAAATGAAATGATGATCTCTGGTTTAAAGGGTGCCAACTAGCACTGAAGGAGGGAGCAAAGTGCCCCTCCCCCAAGTGCAAGAGAGTCAACCAAATGTTATGCAAGTTTTTTTTCATAAGAAAAAAGTTTATAAGAAAATGAGACTCAAGTGGTCAAAATCTTAAGAAAATCGCAAGAAAATCACGAGGCTCAATTTCCAAAATTAAGTGTTTTTATGGGTCAACAATCGGTATTTCGTCGTTATTGCATTCAAAATGTTAAAGATGGAATTCAAATTCAAGTATACAATATTATTAACGAAAGTGTAAACCACTCTAGCCAGTTTATTTCAGTAAAAGTTAAGAAAAATTTAAGAACGTCTTTAACAAAATCTAAAGTTTTCTTAACTTTTACTAAAATAACCTGGCCAAAAAGGGTTACAATTTGGCTATTAATATTGTATACTTGCATTTGAATTCCATCTTTACCATTTTGAATGCAATAGTGATGACACATCGATTTTTGGCCAATGAAAACACTAAATTTTGGAATTGTGTCTCGTGATTTTCTTAGGATTTTGGCCATTTGAGCCTCATTTTCTTATAAACTTTTTTCTTATAACAAAAACGTGTTAAATATGATGGGCTACGATCGTGCTTGAGTGCTTTAACTGTCATAATAACAGTACTTGTATTGTCGTTTGAGCCCTGTGAAATGACAAACTCTCAAGGTTGAGGGGTTGGCTTTCCCCAAACTCCCTTACATTTAGTCCCTGCCTGTTCATGCATCTATACAAGACAATACAAAATAACTGCTGATCATGGCATTTGTGAAACTCCTGGCGGAACTCCTGGACTGTATTAGCGGAACTTTAGGGTTCCTTCCGGGGATATCCCTGGTTGCATAATATTTCCTTATATGGTCTAATAGTGCTTCTTACATAAGGAAGAGACTATGATACATTGTTCCTTTTGGAATAAAATCTCAAGTGCCGAATAAACGGGGGTCCTAATAAACAGGGGGTCGAAAGAACTTCGGAATTTACTAAATGGGGATTCAAAATAAACGGGGGGGGGTTAGGAATTTGAGAAACGAATAGCATGATTATAAAGCAATGGATAGAAGAAACAGATTGTAATAAAGCATAAAATTAAAATATATACAGTAGTATGCTATGTTGCCATGAAAATTGGGAGAAAATAGCACTAAAAAAGAAAGATAAAAATACAAGATACAAAAGAAAAAATGAGGAGCTCATAAAAAAGTAATGTCTTTATAATTAATAAACAGGGTGTCATATTAAGGTCCAGAGGTTGGAAAAAAATTGAAAAATTAATAAGAGGGGAGGGGGACATTTATTAGGCACCTGAGAGTAGCATCCAGTGCAAAACTTACCAAACATCAGAAATGGGTTTCTGAAGACATCATAAAAGCTATCACAATCAATACTTTGAGTTGCACACAGATGACACAGCTGATCATATGAAACAATAGTGTTTGAGACAAATTTTATAATACTCAACAACATTTACAATGTGTCAACAAGAGCTAATAGCACACATACTAGAATGGTATATGAGGACAATAACTCATTAAAAGAATAAATGTCTTTCTTGATAATACACAAATAAAAAATTGTGTGAAAAAACAACTCTTTGCAAATTAATATTCTTGTTTGTGTTTATAACAAATTGAATATTTCCATGGGCAAAGGATGACTTCGAATATTAATGGCTGTACATTTTCTGTCTGGAAAAGTAAGGAGATCATTAGAGCAGTCAAAAAGTTTTATGTTGCTCTTTCAGGAAAATCCCCAAATGAAATGGATTTCTGTCCAACTGAGGGGGCTGCAGCCTTTGCCTATGAATGCTTCAGCAGAACACACTGACAACTGAAATGTGTCCCATAAACAATTTTCATCACACGTCAAATGTGGATCGCCTTTTGGCATGCAATATAGTGACAGCCTAAACCTTTTCATTTTGGTACCTTTAATATATTTGCTCTGATCTTACATTTTGTTCAAGGCTACAAGAGAATACTTAATAGATCAACCTTGTGTCATTAAGGTAGATGCATCTCATACCCACTGGAAAGATGTTTCAAACTCCAAGGGGGTGTGAGCAGCCACAGTTGGAAGCAAGTTTTCACCTACGGGAAAATACTTTTTTGTCATGAAAAAACTTGGGATGAGCACTATTCTATCTGTTCAGAAGTAAACAGAAGCTTATGACAACAAAATACTCTTATTGACAGCAGCCACAGCAAACTATTTCATAACCTGCTTAGTGCATCACGAATAGCATCTCTGAATGTTTTCTGGTATCTCAACACACCCATCACATGGCCACAGTCAATGCTCCTCATCTCTGAGTCTGTCCAAACATCAGCTGGACTCTGAACGTTGTTCATGGGCACATAGCTGTCGTGGTTTGCACAAACAAATATTACTGCTGAGTTTAACTCTGGGTGAGAAAAATTCTCTAAATGGGTGAGCTGGTACAATATGTAATCCATATAGTCCATAGTATCTTGAGTGATATCACCATTGCTCCAACTATCTATCGGAGAATATTGTCTTATAGTATCAAAATTAATTCTATCTGTGATGCTGCTCACAAGATTGGTTGAAAGATTGTCCAGCTTTAGCAAAGAATCAAAATCAACAGCAAAAATGCCAAGCTTTTTCTTATCAACATCAAAATTCCTTAGTCTCTTTGAATAATACAGATTTGATCCAAAATTATTAACTATAGCCCCTTTTCTGCCAATTAGCTTGATTAAATCTTTTTTACCTGAGGATTCCATGTTAACTACATCTAAATCATCAACCTCACCAAAATGTCTTTTTTTGCCTTTGCAATGCCCTGCATATTTTGGACAGTGCTTCTCCAATAAAGCAATGTATTCTGGGTTTGATCTTAACTGCTCTTGCAGAATTTTCCATGAAACACTATACTTCATCACACCCTATCAAAAAGAGAATACTATAATGAAATCTCATAACTTATGATAAGCCAGGGTGCATTTAATGCAAAAACCACACCAGAGATATTTCAGTAGCTCCTCAGGTGCATGCAAAAGTTGAAGGTTGGTGTGCACCAAAGGTGCAAAGATCAAAAGAACCATGCATCAAAATTTGCACAAACTAACCTGGGGCTAACCTGAGTTGGTTTAACCTGGGGGAGAACCCTGTTCTGTTTACACTGCAAAAAATTTTAAACATTTTTCGCTTCCTTCCAAACAAACTGTCAGTATCTCCTACTCTCTTGTTAGAGAAAATAGAGGGATGCATCCATAGTTTTGCTATCTTCTCCTAGATCGGTCTCTTTTGAACAAATATTGTATTGTTGAAGGATCTTTTTGTCAGCCTAAACTCTTATCAGGAGTAGAGCTGCCTCATCAGCCCAAATTGAAGTTCTTTCAACAGCTTCCATATTTACTTTAGCAACATGTTTTCAACTTCCAATAGAGTTGTTAGTCTAAAAGCACAATCAGTGAAAAAAACTGTTGAATCAAAATGGCACAAATGGCTACAATTTAGAAACATGCATGTGTGAATAGTAAAACTGTCCTGGGTTCGACCCTGATATGCGTTTACACTGTGTTCCAAGCAAGGGCAAACCCACCTCTGTTGCTGGGTCAGTTTACAGTGGGTCGAACCTGGGGTGAACCCAGGTTATTTGCGTTTACACTACAAAAAATCTAACCCAGGCTAAGCTAACCCTGGTTCACCCCAGGTAAGTTTGTGTTGTGTACAGAGGGCTTGTAATGCCAGTATGCCAAAGCGTATAGATTAGGCTATACCCATGCTGCCATGCCAACAGGAAAGCTAACTCCACACCAGAGATACTTGGGTCTAAGTGCATGGAATGCAACTTGGAATAAGGCATACTTAATGTACTGCATTTAATACCACCAAAAGCAATTCACGTCTTTTTTTTGTATTTTTTAATAAGTAATGCCGGGGAAAGGCCATAGGGCCTATAACAAAGCCTCGACAAAGGAAAAACTGAGAAAATGAGGGAAAGTTTAAGTAGAAAGGGAGACAAGATCAAGTTTGTTGATTTTAGATTTAAAAGATGACAAATTGTAGGATTCAGGGAAAGTAGTGGGTAGCAATGAGTTCCACAGTTGAGAAGTTCTTGGAATGAAAGATGATTTGTGAGCTAGAGTTCGTGGATTAGGTACTGTAACTTGGAAAGGGTGTGAATAGGTAGAGCTTCTGGTGGTTCGAATATGCCTCACTGGATCAGAAATAATATTCTTGATTATTTTAGATAAAACAGTTGCTATAGATATTATTGAATAGAAGGTCATTGTTGTCACTAAAGTCACTTTCTACTGTTTTGCAACTTCTGCTCAAGGAGAAAAGCAGTATAACAGATTATCTGTATGGAGTAGTATGCATGCACTATTATATCTACCTTTGTGAAAACCGGAGCAGCTGTGGTCCAAGACAAACATGGCACAATGGCGATGGGCTTGTTCCATACAGTAGCTGCTATTGATGCCATATGTCCTCCCATTGAGATTCCTGTCACTGCAAGAGGGCCATATCCTTGCCTTTCACACCAGTCAAACAACGCCATAACCTCGAATGTTAAAGCTGCCCCCATAACAAACAAATCACTAACGTGCCTTAATCCTGATTTATTTTGACCTTTTGGCTTTCTTGAGCCATAAAAGGGATTTTCGACAATAATTGATGCCACATCATTTTCCTTGACCAATGGCAATGCCATAAAGTGTCGCCTTCTCCAGTAAAAATGATCGCCCGTTCCCGCCAAGTGAATACACACCGGTCGTCGCTCTGCGTAGGACAAATTCCCAGAATCAAACCAATTGTGCGGTATGACCAACTGAAATCGAACTTTTTCACTTTCCTTTGGTAAAGAACCTGGTAGAATTTTATTCAAAGGGGATCTAAATTCATACTCAAAAACGTCAGCTAATCCATTTTTACCAGAACCTAGCATTTTGATGTCAGACTGTCGACAGATGTTGTAGTAGTGATCCATCAAAGAGCCATCGCCACATTTCCAGGTTTTACCTTTAGGGTATTTTGTCTGATTCATCAATTTGAATATCCGCTCAAGTAAACGTATATCTCCCCATCCTTTTGTGAAAAATTTGGGTGCTTGAATTGCAGCCCTATAAATTGTATCAACCCTGCTGCCCGCATTACCTGCAGCCATCTTGCTTAGCCAAGAAATTTCCAGCCTCTCTTGCATGATTTAATGCAATGCACAGTTTTTGCACATTGGCCTTAGCCAATCAAAACCAGTCGCATGAAAGAATTTTCCTCCATTGGCATAAAACAATTACATAAGTAATTCAAGCTGAAGTTAAACTTTAGTTTTTAAACCGCATTTGTTGTCAAGCTAAACTGTATTTGTTTTCCATCAACTATCAATCATAAAACCTGGACAATAAATATCATAAGACCTGAGCTTTTGTAAATTAGGGGGTCCTCTCTCCTCTATTAGTTTATCCATCTAGGGAGCCCCTGCTATAAGAAATTCCCTACATACAACCCCCTGCTTTATTTTGTGTTGTCTTTGTAAAATTTCTTAGTTCTCACTTATTGTCTTTAGTTAATTAATATATTTTCCAATTTTTGTTACAAGCTTTTATGTAGTGGAATTTTAAAATTACAAAAGCTGAACTTACTACACGTTTTTTTAATAAGAAAAAAGTTTATAAGAAAATGAGGCTCAAATCGTCAAAATCTTAAGAAAATCGTAAGAAAATCACGAGGCTCAGTTTCCAAAATTAAGTGTTTTTATAGGCCACAAATCGGTATTTCGTCGTTATTGCATTCAAAATGTTAAAGATGGAATTCAAATTCAAGTATACAATATTATTAACGAAAGTGTAAGCCACTCTAGCCAGTTTATTTCAGTAAAAGTTAAGAAAAATTTAAGAAAATCTCAGGCTCAATTTCGGGAAAAGTTAAGAAAATTGAGGCTCAGGCAAAATAATGATTTTCTAATAAAAAACCGTGTATACCACTATGCAAACGCTACTGGGACGATACTACGGGGAGCAAACAGCAATGAGTACCCTACACTAAAGTGCCAAATAAACGGGGGATCCTAATAAACAGGGGGTTGGAAAAAATTCCAAAATTTAATAAACGGGGAATCAAAATAAACGGGGGGTCGGAATTTGAGTAACGGCATTCAATAACTATACATTGTATAATATACAAGGACAGAAAGAACAAAAGCAGGTTGTCATAAAGCATAAAACTAAAATATATACAAAAGCATACTATTTTGCCATGGAAAGTGGTCGTAAATAGTACTAACAAAGAAAGGAAATGAAATAAGGAGTTTGTGAAAAAGCGTCAATTTCCCTAAAATTGATAAATGGGGGGTCCTAACTAGATCAGGGGGTTGGAATAAAATCGAAAAACTAATAAGCGGGGGGGGGACGTTTATTTGGCACCTGAGAGCACAGCTAAGACATATGTAAAAAACAGCATTAAATTGAATTCACTTGCATTGCTCACTTTCTAATACGCATAAATTTGAAAGAATACCACGTCTTAGAATCGCTGAGATTTAAGGATAATGCAAGGCTCAAGCTTCATCAAGACTTTTTGTGTATTCGAGGTACCATACTGCTTCTAGAATAACTTTTGCACTATCAATACAATATCTATTACACGTCTTTTTTATAAGAAAAAGTTTATAAGAAAATGAGGCTCAAATCGTCAAAATCTTAAGAAAATCGCAAGAAAATCACGAGGCTCAATTTCCAAAATTAAGTGCTTTTATAGGCCAAAAATCGGTATTTCGTCGTTCTTGCATTCAAAATGTTAAAGATGGAATTCAAATTCAAGTATACAATATTATTAACGAAAGTGTAAACCACTCTAGCCAGTTTATTTCAGTAAAAGCTAAGAAAAATTTAAGAAAATCTGAGGCTCAATTTCGGGAAAAGTTAAGAAAATTGAGGCTCAGCCAAAATAATGATTTTCTTATAAAAAAACAACGTGTATTCTGCC
>OLMO02000301.1:15466097-15480505 GCA_900291935.2 Cassiopea xamachana | reverse complement strand
TTGGCGGGGGGGGGTGAATTATTGGGAATCAGTGCCTCTGCAGCCCATGCCCCACTTCCAACGAGCCTATATGTAGAAATGGTTTGCCGATAATAACTACTACCAGTGGTGATTTCTAAAAATTTTAACAAGGGGTGCTCTACACACAACCACGCCCATAATTTGGGTGTGGCCCAGCTAGAACCACGCCCATATTTCCAAAGATGGAAACATGATAACTTAGTCTAATACTGATATAGTATAGTCAACAATAAGAAATGCCTCTATAACCATATAGCAGCGCACAGTTGATCATAGCACTTTGGAAGCAAGGCCAATAAACTCTGAGAAGCCAAGCCAATGCAAGAGTGTTAGGGGGGCTGAGCCCCCCCCAACATGAGCAGAAATTTTAACAAGGGGGGCTCCGCCCCCTGAGCCCCCCCAGAAATCACCCCTGACTACTTCCCTCACCAACATACCCCAGCGATGGCGCGTTTAATGCGTCTACAGGTAAACGTGAAAGCACTGAGTACATATGCGCGTCGTGGAATGTTTTGATGGATTCAACTGACATTTCATTTACCATGAAACGGGTTTGAACATTGAGGTTAGGTTAGTGTGTTGTTGCATTGATTAGCCTCTTATTTGAGTAGGCCTAGATTGAAATGCAAATTGGTTTACGGCTCTGAGCTCATCGCATTGTGCGCATTTAGAGTTCCCCTCACCTCGAAGCGGCAATTAATCATGGCAGTACACGTAGGCCTACGCTCGCAAATTCGGCATAATACTGGATGTAAGTTTATTTCTTAACTTTTTTCCTCTGTACCGTAGTAAAGCTAGAGTTTGTAACTTGCCAAACTCGTGCTGAGCAATGTTTCTTGTTTTCATTCGTGTCAGAGTTCCTTGTGATAGATAGTCCGGCGTTTATTCAGTAAAGCAGCTGGATGAAGCAGAAGGCCATCGACTTCACTACCTTTGAATGATTTCCAGGGGCAAGGTTAAAGTTTATTTGGAAGAAAGCAGGATAAAGATTGCAGTTAGCGGTTGTCGGATAACGTATAAGTACTGCGATGTTGTTTAATCAGTGAAGGAACTGATTACATGGGTTTATCCATCATCGTTGCTCATTTTTCGGTGCAAATATATCATTTAACGATGTTATCAATCGTTCTTCTGCGAGCAAAAGCGACTTCTCGCTGTTCTATTTTGCTTAATTCGTTGTCCTCGGCCATACCATGAATAGGCCTCGTTATAAAGGGGATTCCCTCTCTGATTTCATTTGGCATAGAAAAGAGTACGATACTTTGAATGACCCCCTGAAGTAGCCATTAAAAATCATTTGTTCTTTGAGACCCACTATTACTATATGTGCAGTGTGAAGAATAAGGAAGGTAATTTGGAGGAAGGTACATTGAATGCATGGAGATATACATAAACATCTTATCGTGTAATACTTGATTTAAAGTCATGCGGTTTTCCGGTTGGGGCCAAGTAATTGGACTAAATAACTCAGTTGGATCGTAAAAATACTTTCACTGTTATGTGTTGAATATTACGTGTTTGATATCGTGAGGTATCCAGTATGTGTATAAGGCCTCGTTGCAAGATTTAAACGCTTCGTCCATTGGTTTGGTCTGACCAGTTGTTGGTCTTAGAGGCCCCAATATCAACTTAGCTTATCAGAGTTTATGAATCTCATGACCGCAAAGTGGTCAAAATACTGGCTGGTTGAAATTGCTTCCACTTCCGTGTTGTATTGTGTCATTTGAATGTATTTGATGATAGATCATAGGCTTGGCTTTCTATTCGGATATAAACCATTGCTAAGCAAAATATTCATATGCAAAGCCATCCACATGAGAACTATTGAGTAAAAAAACTTGTCATGGACTGGGAATAAGCTTATTACATCCTCTGATGTCAAGGATATTTATGTACATGACACAAGTGTTCAAGAATCGTCGAGGAATTGATCCGAAAAAGTAGTTTTAGTTCGTGTTCTTCTTAATCTTCGGAAGGGCGTGGGCTGATATCGCGTTGTCAGGTGGCTTGGTGCTGCATTTGGAAGTCTATATTGGGTGTGAGAAAGGATTTAGAGATCGAAGTCAGCAGACGTTGTCATTTAAACGCAAATATGGAGGAAACTGACGGTATAATGTTTGGATCTGTATTTTGTTGTACAAGGTAGCAACCGTATTGATTTAAACAGCTTGGTACGGAGAGATGTATTCAGAGTTTTTACTGTATACGATGTGAACTACCGTGTATTAGCCATGCATTCATCGATGTGTAACTGATTTTTCAAACATTTTTTCTGGTTTAGTACGGTGAGAAGTAGTCAGACTTTTTCTTCTACGATGTAAAGTATCGTGTAATGTTTTTTTACTAATGCATCACCCTAAGTTGTTTTTTCTTTTATTTTTAGTCATCAAAACAGACAATTTTGAATGCCGATCTGAAGTCCAGAATTTCGACGTTACAAAGTTACGGAGGGTAAAAACCCATGTTAAGAACTCACTACCTACTCCACAAATACTTCGCGCCGAAATGCGACCTGAGAGATTACCAGATATCTCGGCAATTAGAGCATTTGATTGTAAATTGCTCAAACATGTTGAAGTTAGGGAGCGAAATCTTCTCCCAACCCTTGCTGGTAAAGTATTTCATTGATAATCATGCAGCTTAGTAATGTGATTGGAGCTTTTAGGTTTGGTTGTATATGTAAGGTAAAGATGCCACCCTCGCTTATTTTCTTTTCCGTTTCACTTGTTGACCTCATGAAATTCGTACATTTGCAAGTGTAATCTGCAGGAAGAAGCACCAGCAAAGCATTGTTTTTCTGGGAATCCCCCTTTATTATTATGGTATCCACAGTACATCCGTAGTATGACCAACTTCGAATGACGGCAAAGCTGTTACTTTTTAGTGTGTGCTGCTCTGTGTAACCTTTGTCATGTACTATTTATGAGGTTTTTAGACATACGTCATGGTGTGGGAGGGGTCTCGTCTAGTGATATTCCACTCCAGGCTTTTCATCGGATAGATAATTTCTTAGTTATGGAGCTGGTTCTTCAAGCAATCGTTTCAAAATTATGATCTGTATGAGTGTGCTGAACACCATGTAATGCAGAAGGTGAATATTGCATGAGAAATGGGAGGACAATGTTCACTAACCATAATTATGCTTGAATCATATCGGAAGTTGTATTTACTTCGCTTCACATGGCCTATATTTATTACTCGAAAAGGAAGTAGTTTATTATCAAAGCGTTCATTTCTCATTGTGTTGACTTTTCAGTATGGCTTGTAATTTGAATAGTGATTAAAAGCTTGGACTACCTGCAGTTCAATTATTGCCCATCCATCGCCACGTTTTCAACTTACGTTGTTTGCCTACGGATTGTTTTTAATCCTGTTCATTTTGGCTGGTAATAAGACGTACTGTATGACTTAACCATTCTATTGAATTGCATTTAACAATAGACTTGGTTTTTTCTAAAGCCCAAATATCGCCATCTTAGGCTTATAGCATTCTGGTACATTGTTTCATGATTAGGGACTATTCAGAAAGTACGTAGGCTGAATTTTATCGAGTTTTGAACCCCCTCCTCCGTGCACGCTTTTGCACACTTTTAAGGTACCCTCCCCCCTGAGCGTGCTTACTTCCAGCCATCACACCCCCATTCGCTTAAACGTTTGCTATTATTATTTATCTCTGGGATTTAAAAGTTTGCAAAAGTTTCATGCGTACCCAAGAACTCTAAAAATCATCACATGCTTGTATAAAAAGCAATGAGAATGCTATCTTGCGTTTGCAATCTCTAGAAGACAGTTTTGTTTATCTAGGATGCTTCGTAAGTAATAGCTATTTTGCTCTGCCCTTTTTGTATCAAAAAGGGCGTTTTCCTTAGGTTGAAAAGGCGTGATTCCAAACAGTTTCAGGGGGCTTCGCGCCCGGCCCCCATTTTGCCTTCCTTACCGTAAGGCTTCAAAAAGTTGTGAGTCTTTAACAATTATGTTACATTCTTGTTCTCAGCTTAGAAATATTTCTAAAAATCTAATGATTCGTACTTTCGAAACTCCGGCCTTTTTGGTTTGTAGTTTTACGATGACGTCTCAGAGACATAAAGAGGCCCACTTTTTCCAGTTGCCCCTTTCCCCTCAATGTCTATCAGCGTTTCGTGTGGAAATGGCGATGGCCAATGCCCGACAGTAGACACGTATTTGTTGATATGTACTTCCACTCCCATTGTTGATTTACTTGTCACTTCAGACTATTTCTCGGAGTACACTGAACAGAAATCTTTCTAGTGCATGTATACATTTTCCTTCTTGAAAGTATGACAAGCCGTGGTCTTAGTTTTACAGTGCATATTTTCGACGTTGGCAAGGTGCAAATTTATTGACAATTGTAGCGTAGAGGATAGGTTATGTTCAATATCTCAAAGAGCAGCGTTAATAGATTCTAGATTTATTCAAGAGCTCGCATTTGCCTTTCCTAATTCGACCAACGCGCCGCCATACTCTTCAATAACCCCCACCCCCATTGGCAAGGCTTTCGCTTCACTGCATCGATTCTTTTAAATTTTCAGAGTTTGATTGAATCTGCCAATCACTCACTCATGCTTACCACAGCAATTTGTTCACAAAAGTTATTGTTTACCTTCCACCTCGATAACTCCCTCTTTGCAAACTTCAATTCTCGTAAAAACAAGCTGTTAATTTACTGCAGTTTTAGGTAAATTTGCTCTCAAAACATGGCGTTTTTTTCGATAGTGTTTGCTTTTTATTGTCCAATCATTTATAAGAGTTTGAACGTGTTTCGTAAGACCGAAGCAGGTGGTTTGCAGATGTAATCGTTGAATTGGCCAATAGTAGCATACAGAGCGTTAATCTCATTTTTGAACAAGGAGATTCGATCCTGGAAAAGCTCATATTAACGTAGTCAAAAGTTGCATTTCGTCAATATCATCGGTCTAGCGTGAAAGCTAGCGATATGGTGAAGAAAGATGGCGGCCTGCGTGTGAGTTTTCTATTTCTGAAGCTCTTACGTTGCGATATTGCAAACTGCTAACAGCATTTATAGCGGACATAGCGGATGGACTAGATCTAATTTCAAGTGAGGCTGTTTCATGATGGTGGTATCTTACGCTTCCCCTCTCACATTTATTACCCATAAAAAGACCCTATTTAGCAGTCTTATTTTGCGGCTTTCCCTATTCTGATGAGGTCCACTCTGAGCCTCTTTGCATGTAAAGAGTTGCCTGATTGATTCATTGCCCTCTGTAATCGTACTTTGTTCTCATATATATGAACAGCCATTTTTCTTACAGGTTGTATAAGTTTCTTCTTCTGTTCAGAGGTTGATTAGCTCTTAGGAGGAAATTTTATGCCTTCAAAAGCAAAAAGGCTAACGTTGTTATTACTTCAAAAATTATCAAATCTGTTTCTTGTTACATTTTGAGTCGCTTGAACATTAAGATGATGCAGTATTTTCCAATTAACTCAATTTTAGATTCAAATATTAATGACAAACAAGAATATAACTTTAATTAGCTAGCTTTTAATATGCATCGAAATTAAAGACAGCTGATGAGCGAATGTCTTTGCGTATTTGGAGGATGCTTGGATATATCAAGGGAAAGCAAGTTTAAACGGAGTTTTCAAATGTGATAACGAAACAGATTGTGGATGGGAATTGAAACAGCGCAGTTTATGAGACAAAACGTAGAAAAGTTTAAATGCAACAATTCTCGTTTTATTATTATTCTGTTTTCCATCCCATTTTTGGTATGAAAGTTACTTGGAGCTGACGTATTTACTATTAGGAAAGAGAAATAGTTTGAATAATTTATGCTAAGATATTGTCCGTTTAGTGGTGAAGAGAGAGGAGGGCCAGAGGCACCAAAATGTTGCACTGTATTATTTGGTGACCAGGACGTGTTTATGTGCTTGAAGGGGAGGGGAAATCCCGGTTTGCCTAAACAGCCTGTGGCGAAGCCACGGAAAGGTAGCATGAGAGAGTAGCCAATATACTATATACAGATAAATAAATAAATGAATATATATATATATATATATATATATATATATATATATATATATATATATATATATATATATATATATATATATATATATATATATATATATATATATATATATATATATATATATATATATATATCGATTCCACTACGATCCAGTTCTCTAAATAGTCTCACAAACACAGCACCTCATCAAAACACATCCTAAATCTCTATCTTGTCTACTCAGCACTCTCTTTCCTCAACTCTAATACTGGCATGCAACTAAGCTCCTTACCAGACCTCTCCACAAGCCTTTAAGCAGAATTGCTTTTAGCGTCCTTCTTTCTTTGTGACCATGCATAGAGAGCTGATAATGCCTCCTCTCTTTTCAGTAATTCAAGAAGAATCGACGGAGTCACGTGCAGAGGTAAAGAGCTTTGATCATGGAAAACTAAAACATGTTGAAACTGCTGAAAAGAATCCACTTCCAACGCAAGCTGACATCAAAGAAGAACTGAGGCCAGATACACTTCCAGATGTGTCGGCTGTCAAGGAGTTCAATACGCAAAAACTAAAGCATGTTGAGACGGAGGAGAAGAATGTTATGCCAACAGCTGATGGTTAGTTAAAGTAGCGATGCTCATGTGCAGGGACGAAAATTATGGGGGTATGGGGTTGAGTCACCCCCCTCCCAACCTTGAAAATTTGCCATTTTGCAGGGCAAAAAAGCGGCAGTGCAATGCAATTTTGCAAGGCAACGTACTGGACTTAGGATCAGTTTATCAACTACTGTTACTAAAAAATGGTCACAGACAATTTTCGCAGGGCAAACATCTGACACACCCACCAAAAATATATTGAGGCTCCGTCCCTGCTCACTTCTGCTGTCATTGTATTTTTTTGTTATTGTTTGTTCATTGAAAGTTGTAGAAGCATCAAGCCAATTGTTTTGCATGGAATGCGCTCCGTCCATAAAGGTTTTTGCTTCATTGACAGTTTTGTCGAGGTTATTATTACATATCAAAACTTAATTTCAGTCTGCCCTCATGATATTTTTATAGTGTTGATAAGAAGAAAGTTCATCTCAATTATTCGCTCTTTTCGTTAGCTCCCATGTGATCATGATTTTTAATTTTAAAGCTTACTCCTTAGTCCTTTCTTGGTTGCTTATAAACTGAGGAAGATAAAGTGTTAGGTTCAAACTTTCTCTCGTTTGACATCTAGCATCATTTCAATTAGAAGTGGTGTGCGTGGGTGAGTGCTCGAGTGAGTGATTGAGTGAATGAGTGATTGAGTAAGTTAGTGATTGAGTTTGCGGTTGAGTGATTGAGAGCGTATTAGCATGTATAGTAACTAGAGATTAGGTAAATCGGGAAATAGTCAATGAATTAAATTTTTGTCATGGAAAGCAAGGGAAATCAAGTAGTTTACTTAGCGTATGGAAAGAGGCAAGTAATTGTGCAGATTACACTCGTCTAGGTTGTCTTTTTTATTGGGAAACTGTGCAACTTATTTAGAATTTGTAATGAATGAGAATGTCAGGGAGTTTTCTCAGTTTTGTCAGCGAAATCGGGAAACGTCAGGGAAACCAATTGGCAAAAAACTACTGGTCAACCTGGCTTGTGAAATGTACGAGATGTCCTCATCCGGGTTGAAAAAATTTGAAAGTTTTATCTTCCAGACGCCAGTAACTATTTCTTGATGGTTCCCCGTTCTTTGTTGATGACATGTAACCTTTTCATTAACAGTTTGATTGCAATTCTTCTTTGCTGTGATTACTATTCTTTGTATACTTGCTGTTCTTCTCTTTTGATACTAGAGATTTTACGCAACACAACGCGTCTGCTCATGACGAGCCAAAGGAATCTAGAAACTAGCGCGATATTCAGATTCGCGCTCGTTTCTAGACTTCTTTGGCTCGTCGTCAGCAGGCGCGTCGTGTTGCGTAAACTCTCTACTTTTCACTTTTGCCCAGCGTAACTCATCTTTGATATTAATTTAGTTTCTGTGTTCAAAAGTGTATGAACGCTTCAGTTTGAATGCATAAGGTATTGTGGATTACCAAGATTTCACTTCGTATTGCCTCTTTGAGACTCTCTGTGCCCACTTGCATAAGGGCGTTCTTTTTATCGCGTCATTTATCTTTATAACAGTTATCAAGGAAGAGGCATCCGATTCAAGAGCAGAAGTAAAGAGCTTCGACCATGGAAAATTGAAACATGTTGAAACTGCTGAAAAGAATCCACTACCAACGCAAGCTGACATCAAAGAAGAACTAAGGCCAGATGCTCTTCCAGATGTGTCGGCTGTCAAAGATTTCGATACACAGAAACTGAAACATGTTGAAACTCAAGAGAAAACTGTTATGCCAACTGCCGATGGTTAGTAAATTTACAGCGAGTTACTTCTTATTGGGGTGTACTTTTTCTTCATGATTTAGTTTCATGATATTTAGTAATATATGGAAGTAGTTTGCTATTTAACTCAAATACTTCTTTTTGTTCTACCAGAGATAGTTCTGTTCGTTCAGATCTCAATTAACAAGGAGTCACGAAGCTACCTACTCTTTGGGAACAAATAGTAAAGGGGTATAATGAATTTGGGGGTTAATATTTTTGCTAAAAAATTCTAATTTGGAGGGCTATTAATAGTTAGGGGGTCTATGTGGGGACTAAAATATTCCAAGATTATTGCTATTAGTTGTTGACATTTTATAAGTATAGGATGAACAGTTTGTTTTGATTTCCTTTCTTGTTAATATTGATTTTGCGTTCACAAATCCAATGTATTTTGCTTACTTATCCTTTTTAAGATTTGAAATCTGTAGGTTAGTAAATTTGGGGGGCTGGATTTTGTTTTTAAAATTGCTTGTTTGGGGGAGGAGTGTTAAATGAATGGAAATAGGTGGTGAAATTTTGAAAAATCTGCTATCGAAGCCCCCCTTCTATTCGATGCCAAAGAGGAACTAATTGTTTTTCTTTAACTATATCCCATAATTTCAATGCCTCAATTCGTGGTATGTCTACAGCACATCAACATCACGTTATTGTTTTTGATTTGCCCCTGGAATCATAGCATGATTCTGTTCTTGTGGCCTAGCAATGTAGATGACAGTTTCAAGGGAGGTTTGGCATGGAAACATGATGTGAATTATTTTCGATTTTTGTTACTCTAGTAATCAAAGAAGAGGCTGCCGATTCACGTGCAGAGGTAAAAAGTTTTGACCATGGAAAACTGAAACACGTTGAAACTGCTGAAAAGAATCCATTACCAACACAAGCTGACATAAAAGAAGAACTGAGACCAGAAACACTTCCGGATGTGTCGGCTGTAAAAGATTTTGACACGCAAAAGCTGAAACATGTTGCAACAGAGGAGAAAACTGTTATGCCAACAGCTGACGGTTTGTTTTTTTATGGTGCTTGGCATTTCATGGTGATTAAGACCGTAGTTGTTTTGTATTATTGCCTGAATTCTTGTCATGATGTCAATAATTATGATGCTTTGATCTGTATAACACCCTCGAAGTGAGCACATGCTTGGGTAAATTTAAAGACATGGATTTTAGCTTATGTTTTCTTTCTTCGGCTGTAAAATGACTTCATAATTAATTCACCACTGCCCTTCTTCGACATTTAACTTTGATTTTGCAGTAATCAAAGAAGAGGCTGCCGATTCACGTGCAGAAGTAAAAAGTTTTGACCACGGAAAACTAAAACACGTTGAAACAGCTGAAAAGAATCCATTACCAACACAAGCTGACATAAAAGAAGAGCTGAGACCAGAAACACTTCCAGATGTGTCGGCTGTAAAAGATTTTGATACGCAGAAACTAAAGCATGTTGAGACGGAGGAGAAGAATGTCATGCCAACGGCTGATGGTAATTTAGTATTTCAGCAAAGTTTTATCATTTAGAATTTAGTTTTAAGGCTTTTATCTTACTAGCCTTTCTAGAAGCATGTATATTATTTCTTTTGCTTAATCGCATCTTTTTTGCCGTCCTAGATTTTTATAGTACGTTGTAGTATGTTATATTATATTATATTATATTTGGTTATATTATATTATATTTTATTATTTATATTATATTATATTAAATTATATTATATTAAATTATATTATTTACATTATATAATTTATGGTATATAGTGTTAAGTTATAGGTGTTAAATTATTATATTTTCTTTGTTATTTAAGTGGATGCATGTGCTGTGGCAATTTTCGTTATTGTTGTAGGCCCTGGCCTTGACTCTCTTCGTGTTAAATCTCGTTTTTCGTTCGATCTCGTTTTTCTTGTCAATTTTCTTAACCTCAAAATTTATAAATTTTAGTAATAAAGGAAGAGTCAGTGGATTCAAGAGCGGAAGTGAAATCATTCGATCATAGTAAATTAAAACACGTTGACACAGAAGAGAAGAACCCGTTACCAACTCCACAAACATTGAAGGAAGAATTGCGGCCTGAATCTCTACCAGATGTCTCACAGGTTAAGGAGTTTGAGAAATCGCAGTTGAAGCACGTCGAACCAGCTGAAAAGAATCCGCTACCTACAAAAGAAGGTAACGTGCTCTTTAGTATTATATAAAGCTTTTTTTGATTATTTCTTCGGATTGTGTATTTCTAGATTGTAGCTTCGTGGTCTTAGTCCAACTTAAGGAGAGGTAATGTTTCTATCTGTGAATATCTGGGGCCGTATTACCTCTTAAGAGCGGGGATACGGCGTCCTTTATGTAACTGAACTTTGTGACATGGCGTTAATTAGAGAGCTGCCTTTTTTAGAAAGTTTTGCTCATTGCAAACTGAAAATGACGCTTTACAAATTGTTTCTTTTCCCTAAAAGGCACAGCTAGGACTGTCTTCGTTTACGATCCAGTTTATAAGCTTTCACCGGGATGAAGTTTTCTGATTACCTTTTTTCTACTCAGACAGTTTTCACCTTTATTGTATACATCGCATTTCATTTATTTTGAGACGGTGTAACATTCAACCTTGCTGATTTACAATGGACCATCTATTTTCTTTCGGCATGAAAGTATTTATAGATAGGCATTAAACAACAATATTGTAAATAATGCCATTCCTTGTTTGGTTATTCTTGAAAAGTGGCGTCCATTATTGGGCGGTATTCTTTAGAGGGGGCATTTGTTACAAATGTTTGACCGAAGTGGGGTGTCCAGTAGAGGAAGAAACTCATTAAAGGAAATACCGTACTTTTATATGTCGCTATAAGTTCTTTATTTTGGGAATTTTATCCCCATTTAATAAAAGAAGCTGCTGTATTATTTACCACAAAAGCAGGCGCCAGAATAACTCGGAACTTTTTTGTTATCTTATTTATTCTTTATTGGATGACGTTTGTTGTTTCATTTAGTGGCAACTAGATCCATGTTCTGAAATAAGAATTTTGCCATAACTGCGTTTCTTGCTTTTTCAAAGCCATGCGGCATAGTTTTACGATTTAATGAGTTTGCCCATCATTTGCAGTCTCCTGTCAAATCATTTGCAAATTATCGTTTATCATTTGATGATATTTAAGCGTGTTTCCTCTTCAAAATTATATAAAGTATGCGCTTGCCCTGTTTGGCAGCGTTTGATGAAGATGTACTTGTATTTGTAGTGCTAGTTTCAACATTGTCGGAGTAGCTTTAAAACATTCAAGGAGGATAACCCTTCTTCAAGGAGGATAACCCCTCTTCAAGGAGGATAACCCCTCTTCAAGGAGGATAACCCTTCTTCAAGGAGGATAACCCTTCTTCAATGAGTTTCTTACTCTTAGGTCCCGAATAACCGGGGGGGGGGGGGNGGGGGGGGGGGGGATCGGAAGGGTGAGCTAACTGTGCAACAACAACCAACACAAGTACAAAAAGCCCCAATTAACATCACTATAAGCAAATATTTCTCGGAATCTTGCCACATATATCTCATATATTATTTGGGTAACTCAACAAAAGTACCAACTTTTTGCAGGTCTCTCCTAGAAAAATTGAAAATTTAATGAACGGGGGGAGCTTATTAAGGGTGGAGGGGTTGGAAAATTTTTCGAAAAAAATAAGCGGGGGACGCTTATTCGGGATCTAAGAGTAGAATGAGATCAGATGTGAGAACAGGGAGTAAGATAGAAATTAAGAACCTAGAATTGAAGTTTCCATGAATTATGACATGACTTGGTTATTTCTCGTAGTTATTGATGAAGAAACGAAGGACACGCGTGCCGAAGTGAAGAGCTTTGACCACTCTAAGCTGAAACACGTGGAAACGAAAGAAAAAGAAAGTGTGCCGACAGCAGACGGTAAAGAACATCACAGTAAAAAGTGTCTGATTTTGTAATAGTCTTTCTCACACTGTTGTCATTGGCCCTAGCTGGTTACCAATGCATGCTTTAATCCTTTGAAATTGATTCGCCTAGTCAGCTCATAGAAAGCACTGTGCTAAATTTTTGTTCGTAGCTCATAGCTCGATAACCAAGAGCATGACACGTCATTTTGAATATTTATACGTAGACAACTTTGAATTCATTAATATTTTAAATGATAAGAGAAGGTAGGCCTTGATATTAAAGTGGATTGATTGTTTGATTTTTGCATTTATTTATTATTTCGCTCATATTTTCTACTCTTTGCGGTAAAAATACGAATTTGTCTTTTAATCAACACACTCAATCAATGAACTCACAACGCAGTACCTTTCTTTCCTGGAAAATGTAGCATAATATTTCCCCAATTTATTCAATCAAATAACCTTCCTTTTATGTGACTGTCAAATCTTTGACATGTTAAATGAATGAATTATCCGTTTGATCTTGGTGAAAGGACTGATAATACTGGAACCTTGTTGAATAAGTTTGCTTCAGTGCACACGTCCCCTTTAAGATTAAACATGTTTTAAATCTTAATGCGAATGGGCAAACTTTATATTATTAGAAACTCCAAAGAGTGTTGGCTAACGAGAGGCAATAGTATTACATCTCACGGTAAGTCGTGTGGAACTGGGATGTTATGGTGGAAATTCAAATATTTAAGCCTAATCCTTTTGCTTGATGTCTGGTTCTGGAAGCGACACATTTTCTATTAATTTACGCAATTCAGGGATACCTTCTACGCTTGTTAAGCACAAATAGGCACCACAGAAAATCAGAAACCATTAAATCTGAAGGTAGACAGATTGATTTTGAACTTCATAGACATTGTGTGTCAGAAATAGTTAATTTCTTTGTCTTACGTACACTTCTTTTTTATGTTCGAAGTTTTCAAATGATTTTTGTAACATTTTGTTTAAAAGTTAGCGAAATTACTCTGATAACATGTATAATATTTGTTCCTTTTTTTAACCGTTTGGTTGGTCTTGTCTTCAGCTCATGGCTCCTTTTTATTTACAGAGTATCACCATATTTTAGATAGCAGCCGTCCTGTGTTATTTCTAAATATGCTATTTTGATCTTTATAGTTACTGTAAAGTACGTTCTGTTTACTGAAACAGAGGGATTATTTACTTCTTTATTCACCTGGCCCGCTTTCAGTTAAAAAACTAGCAACAATTAACCGTACCCAATTCTCAGTGATCAATTTTCTTTTAAATTCTAGCAATGCTTTCTCCTACCCTTTACCCTACTTTAATTCGCACCCTTTCTTCCACCTTGTTTCTCCACCCTCACATTTATATCCTTATTCATTCCATTTTTCATTCCCCCTCCTCATTCTTTCATCTTCCCACCCTCTCCGTAGTTGTTATGGTGCCCTTATTTCGTGAAAATGAAGTTGACTAAGTGGCTTTTCATTGTCCACTTCTCTCTCATTTTTCGGGACAGTTACACCTATCATTGCACGATATTTCAATAGCTTCCTATCAAAAATGGCTTTCAGAGCAGATAACGCAATTTATTGTCGTGGTTTAGCACCTGCTGGGAGTCTATTGTCTTGTAGCCATTGGAAGTTTCAGCGTTGGGAGGCTGTTCAAAGATGGCGTACACGAGTGACAAGTTCCTCGAACGCAATTGTGCTTCTTGTGGCCAGTGAAAGTTAGTTAATTGTGTGAATTAGACCGGTTCGAGGCTGTACAGACGTTTAGTCTTTTGCTTTGTAATGTTTTGAGGGCTCCAACTGTGCAGTTAAAAATAGCTATTGTGGAGTTCTTAGTAGTACACTGTGGTCGAAAAATGCCCAGAATTTGAGAGCTTAAGAACCAGCCCTTTAGGTAGGATTTTTTAGGGAAGACGTATATCCTGTTTTTGGTTTTTCTGTGAAGTCAGTGATTGTTGAAATAATTAGAAAAAACTAGCGGATATAAAGGGCCTGCAGAATATTCAATGATAGAGATGTGAGCAGTCAATGAAAAGTAAGCTATGATAGTATGAGGCGATGTTTTGTTTGTAGCTACTAAAGCATCGTTTTCTTTTGCAGAAAT
>OLMO02000301.1:15438174-15455171 GCA_900291935.2 Cassiopea xamachana | reverse complement strand
GACAGTGGTTTGTACCACTTCTAACCAATCAAACATACCAGGTTCAATGCCACCATACTATGGTGGCCTAGGAGTGCCATAGCAAATTTACCTTTGTATGGCACTCCTAGAATCGAAATAATTCTGCCATTCATTGTTTCGTATGCGACCTGCCGCCATTCTTGTTTTGATTCATTGTTTAGAATTTCCAAACAACTCTCGCAATGCCCGCATTGCATTGTGCGCTATGGCACTTCAAGGCCATGGACTCAGTTTAGTTTCAGTTTTATTTTCAGTTTGGTTTTGATCAAAAACTAAACTAAAAGCTATAAAAAAACTCAGGGAAATAAAAGTTAAAGTGAAATGAACTAAAAACGAAATGTAATTAAAATGACTTAATTTAGTTAAACTAAAACAAAACCAAAATAAATAAGCAATTACAAATTAAAATGGAACAAAAGTAAATTTCCTATGGCACTCCTAGGCCAATACACTGCACTATGGCCTGGGTTGGAGGTATGCAAGCAATGCACCAGTGTACCAGTGTACCAATGCACAGTTCCAGCAGCAAGTTGAGAGTTGCTGACTAAAGCCAACTGATAGGGTAGGCTCCCCAAGGATGTTAAGCACCTTTGCAAATTTACAACACACAACTCTACAGTTTGTAAAAAAAATTCTATCAAACTAAGAGATTGGTGATTATCCAATAACATCATCTTGTGTGCACATTCTAAAGCAAGGAAACTGTTGAGATGAAATCAAAGCATACATGATATCAAAGCATGAAGCTAATACTTCATGAAGCCATCAAATTTGTGTTTTTTTGATAAAGCTTTATGTGCCAATTTGATACACATTCTTTTTTTGCCAAAAAGAAGAATGAAGCCAATTGTCAGAACAGTTACCTTGATGATGCATTCCAACGAACACCAAAACACTTTCTGTAATTTTGAATAATCATAAGTATATTTCTTTATCTTCAAAAGTAAAGCCAACTTCATAATTGTCAAGGCTTGGAATCTGCACCATTGCAACCTTTTGGTTTCTTCTCCAACCACCAATCATTATGATAATGGTACTTTTGGAACTCAATACCTCCTTTAGGGGATTGCATTTCAACTCCACAGAATTTTACAGTTGGCAGGGGGCTTTCTATCATTTTTGATGGAAATATATGATGCTTTTGATAATTAAGATAGAAAACATAGGATTCAACACCAATTCTATTCATTGTTCCTGAGAAGTTTTTGAAGATCATTAAGTCGCCACGAGCTCTATTTCGAGTAATTCTGTATGCACCAAACCAGGGCCTGTAAAATATCTCAATGCCTTTTTTCCTAAATTCTGACAGCAATGAATCTTCATCTATATTATCAAGCTCCTCAGCTCGAAGTAGCAAATCTACATCTGTATCCCAAGGTAGTGGGTTTTGATATCGGTAAGCTCCAAATAAGCTGAAATATATTAATCATATATACTTCACAACTGCAAACACAAGATTCTTCAAAACTCTCAAGTATAGGAATGAGAAAAGATAATATTGAAGCTAATACCTGGTCTCACAAACAGACAAATTATTTCTACAAAAGTACAAGATTCAAAACATTGCAAATGGAGATATGACTGTGATCATGAAAATTATGGTGAGCATGTATTAAATCACACCCAAAGATCGACTACACACAAAACAATTCTTGAATTCCCATATCAATAGTAAAGGAAATGGCTTTTATGCTAGAATCTATTTCTCAGTAAGATTCCTTTAATTAAATCTGACAAACAGTAAAACTCCTCCTTTTATACCTTCTGAGAATCTTTTCACCCTGGGAAGGTAAATGGAGAAGGCAAAACATATGGCCTATAAAATGAGCTGTGAAATGTGATTTTAAAATCTGAAAAATACTGCTACACCCTTAGTAAGTACATTCTGAGCCCTTCAACTTGAGAAACTTGTGGTGGGTGCAAAAAGTAATTAGGATTGGCAGTTTACAACATGGTCAAGCAATAACTGAACTCAACTTTTGCAAATAAATCCTAGTTGGTCAATCTCTAATGTTAGGAAAGCCAAAATCAAGGGTGAGCAACCTGCAGCCTGAAAGGCAAGTATTGTGACCAATGGGGAGATGTAGCTCTAGTATATAAATACATTCATAAGCTTTCAAGTTCTACTACTAGACACTAGATTGTTGTCAGTGATTTTCATTTTCATTTGGTCCACCATAAGGAGAGGCTTGATGGATGTGGCCCACTCTTTCAAAGTTTTGCCCAACCTTGGCCAAAACCAAAAAGGCTTCCAGCAAATGCTTCTAAATTGTCTGTGCTTTTTATATGTTCATTTGTTAATTATAAAGCATAACACAAGGATGTACATGTTAACATTTGCGAGTTTAGTGATATGCATCAAGTTAAGCATATAGTCTTCTTAGGATTACAATTAAATCCTTGAAGTTGATTTATTCTGATTGTTTGATGACTATTTCATGCCTAAGTTGAAGAGAAATATAACTTGGGCAGGAAGTTATTTGACTATGGGGATTAATATCCAAGACATTTGGTTCTTANAACAATTCTATCAATACTTACTAGCATATATGCAGAATTGGGGAATCTTTCCTTAAACTAAATAAGGAGAGCCAAGAAAACATAGGATGGGCAAAAACTGTTCATCACAAGAAACAACCAAGTTATACTAACAATACAATTTTTTCTAGTAAGTAATGCCGGGGAAAGGCCATAGGGCCTATAATAAAGCCTCGACAAAGGAAAAACTGAGAAAATGAGGGAAAGTTTAAGTAGAAAGGGAGACAAGATCAAGTTTGTTGATGTTAGACTTAAAAGATGACAAATTATAGGATTCAGAGAAAGTAGTGGGTGGCAATGAGTTCCACAGTTGAGAAGTTCTGGGAATGACAGATGATTTGTGAGATAGAGTTCGTGGATTAGGTAGTGTAACTTGGAATACATGAGAATTCTAACAATACATTAGAATACTAACAATACATAAGACTAAAACACTACTTATGAATAACACGTGATTAGCTAGCATGTAATCTTTCATTATAAAAATATTCCTCTCTTGCTTAGTTATAGTGAATGGCAAATGAGTAGGGTGGGAGGGCAGTTAGCAAAATTTGCAAAATAAGTGCAAATATGGTACATCAGATGGCATCAGACCTTAAGGATGAGAAATAGACAGGGGAGCATTAATATAGGAGTATGAAGGGCCTAAATAAGGCCAAAGGGGGTCAGAATATAGGAAGCCATTGGCTGGAAATTGCATCAGTTTAAATTTAATGCAAGAGCCCATGCTGATGATTTGTGACCAGGAGAGCTGATGCAATCTGATTATGCCCTAGGGCTTGCAATGAACAATTTAGGCCCAACTAAGATTCCCCAAATTTAGACCAACATTGTAGATCAACAATGTTCCCCATAAAACTGCATAACAGTGAAATAGTTTCTATGTAGAAAAGATCTCACTCTCTTTGGCAAAATCCCAGAAATAAATTGAAAGTTGGAACAAACCTTCCATAAATAGGGAAATGTGTAAGATTAAAACTTGAAAGAATGTAGTGAGCATCTTTTGTAAGGTTGATAAGCTCTTGCATTTCACCTTCTGGAATTCTGCAAACAACTTTTCCTTTATTGCTATACAAATACCATGACCAGCTCCAACTGTTCAGTACATAGTATACAGAAAATACGAACACCACAGAAGCTAGGCATGTGCATTTTCGGGACAGGCATAATGATTTTGCTTGTGGCATTACCACTCTCCATCTACTCTTCATCTATGCAAGAAAAGAATTAATAGACCTTGGTGATTTTCGCAAAGAATGATTATTTACTATATATAGGCCGCTTCTCTTCACATAATTTCAATGATAAGCAGTACAAAGAACTTATTGACAATAGAGTGTTTCGGCCTGACGTGAAACAGATTCGCTGGGTGAATACAAACATCGATTCCAATAGCGTATCATGCACCATGCTTCGTTTTGGGAATAAGTTTGTTAGCAACTGGTGTAAGAATGCAATAAAATATTTTGGCAAACTCTCATTAGTAGCACAGGAAAGAAATATGGATGAACTACATGCCGCTGGCCTTGCGGAATGCCTCCACCAATTGCCATAATGATTATGAACTAATGATCTTTTGCTGTGGCCTAATGTGGAGTGTTCTGCCGATAGCTATCAATGTACCTTTACGAATGCGTTATAGAGAAATGATTACATTCACAAAAACCATAGTGCTATGATAGTGAATTCCTCAAAGTATTATTGGAACTAAAATCGATCGGTCTTAGAGAGAGGGCAAAGTATTATCTTCCTTATCAAATTTGTGGACGTAAAACAACAACCTTACAACCTAGTCAAGTCAAGTTTTACTTTATTCCATATGCAGTCTAAATTTGTTGGAGGACGGCTATATGCTCAAAGGAGGGCTACTTCTTCTTTGAGTCCCAGAAGCACACGTGTGGACAATATAGTCTGCACCAATCTATTCTTGTAACATGGACCTAGGAACTGGGGGGCGAGGGGGTCACTCACTCCCATTTTTAAAAGTTGTCATATAATTTGCCCCATTGCAGCTTACAGAATTGCTGTAATTGCTTCTGAGAGTGCACTTCGAAGATGTGTGCCACTCCTCCCAGTTTTCGACTGCATCTTTAAGATACGTAATACGACATAATACGTCGCTGCTGACTAACTTCCACAATGTTCAAAGCCAAATTCCACTCTTTCCTGCTCTCAGAATGCTTCTTGTGAAAAAGAACGGGTTTTAGGAAATCTAAGGAATTTTGTAGCAATTTAAGGAGATTTTTGTGCAAATATAAGGAATTCTACATGAAGAACACTGCGAACGACACTGAATTTCCCCCTTATTGGTAAACAAAAACAAAGGCGATGAGAAAATAAGTGGGCAAGTACTTCTGCATAGATTGTTAACTTTTAGAAAATTTTCAAACACACATCCATGTGTTTGGTGTAGAGATATCAAGGAATCTCTTTAGCATCGACTCTCTTCAAGGCCTAGGCCTACTGCTACAGTATTTCGTATTTTCCTGTTTTTAACGGGAAAACAAGAGAATGCCGACACCTTCCTGCATCTTAATGCGACTTCTACAACCCAGTGTAACACAACATTATGACATTTTCAAACCAAATAATGTGCCAAATCAGCATTAGCGGTTGTTATGCGCCGTTGTCAAGTGAAACCGAACCGCTCTATGTATACATTGAGGGTAAAAATTGCTGAATGCCGTGACAAAAAGACACCAGATACCTCTAGTGTTCTTTTGAGATACGTACATCATATTTTCAAACAGATGTAAACATTGTAAGGCCATTGACGATGCCAGCGGATAAGCAGCATCGGGATACTGCTAAAATCCAATAGATGGTGTATCAAATTACAGCATTCGCTACGCAGAACCATAATACTCATTAAAGTGCAGTAAGTCTTAACAGCTATGACTAAATCTCACCTTTTCATTGAAACTTGCTAAAGCCATATGCCTAAGTACGATAGCGGCATTCGCGAGTGTGCGCTCAATTCAATGAATACCTAAGCATGGTTACCAGATGAACAACATGGCGTAGCTTCAATTGCTACCAGGGACAGTGGCGGTTTTAGGGGGGCCACGGCCCCGGGCCCCGCGCTTTTGATAACCCAGAAGGGGCTCTGCGTCTGAGAAAAAATTGAAAAGAAATCACGCGAAAACATGTCAATACTTCACCATATGATTTCGGCCCCGGGCCCCGCGATCCCTAAAACCGCCACTGACCAGGGATACGCCGATGGGGGGAGTGAGGGCGTGACACCCTACAATATTTTCAAATTTGCAGGAAAGTGACCTTTTCCGTTCATTTTTTGGTATCAATAGCTGGTCAAATGGTCAAAACGCCCCCCCCCCTCCAAACGGATAGCGTCTCGGCACATCACTATTTGCTACTGCTCATGCACCAGTCAAAATGAATCCCCAACCCCCTTCAGGATCAGGACATGTGGAGCATTGGTGAGGTTTTATTCCCCTTTTAGCTGATTGTTGTGTCCGTACTACGTAGGGGGATTGGCACATTTTGGCATCTTCACTAAGCAATGTGAAGCTTTATCTACGTTTGAACACTACGTTTGGCCACAATATGCTCTAGTCAGGAAATTACGACACAAATCAACGGATGGATCGAACGAATAAAGCAACTAAAGTACAGTGGGCCAAAGAACGTGGTACCTTCGAATCACGTAGAGACATTGAAAACATCGACACCGAAACGACAAGAAGTACAAAGCAATATTCAACAAGCAACTCCACCATTTGCACATTTGGAAACAAGCGTTGCGAAACAAGTTGTAGCAGCGCATTTAATTGGGTAAGGTTACCGAAAATTGATTTGGCGAAATTTAATGGCGACGTCACGAAATACCAACATTTTATGCAGAGTTTCAAATGTAGCATTGAAGCAAACGACTCATTGTCTAACGTTAACAAGTTGATTTATTTGATCGATTCTTTGGAAGGCCCAGCATACAAGGCCTTGGAAGGTTTGCAAAATTATTGAAGAAAATTACAGGAAGGCTATTGATATCTTACACGAACGTTACGGAAAGCCACAACATACCATCAGCGTGCACACGGAAGTCCTATTGAAGTTACAAACTTTTCACAATGAGATACCAAGTGACTTGAGAGCCATTCATGTCAAAATTACGTTCAACCTCAGAGGTTTGGAGAGTTTGGATATTTCTTCTAAAATTATGGAAGCCTGCTAATCCTAGCTGTTGTGTAGTAAGAGCTGAGCAATAGAAACCCATGTTTTTATGTAAAATATATGCAGAACAATTTATTTATTCAAACATTTTATAATCTGAACTCAAGTCTCAACTCGGTGACACTCTAAATCAACTCCTGAACCCTACTGCTTGCATTAGGCTATAAATGATTGATTGACGTATAAATGTCACGTGACTTACAACACATTACTACTCTGGTGCCTAGATCTCTACAACACTAGTCATCATGTTCTGAATCCCAAGCGAAATTGCATTACAAGTAACTTGTAAAACGTCCGAAGATATATGGTCGATTGACGAAATCATGACAATAATTCGCGAGGAAATAGAGGCCCGAGAAGTAAGCAAAGGAAATTCGAAACGAAAGGCTACTCNCCGCCACTGACCAGGGAAATGCCGATGGGGGGAGTGAGGGCGTGACACCCTGCAATATTTTCAAATTTCCAGGAAAGTGAGCTTTTCCGTTCATTTTTTGGTAGCAATAGCTGGTCAAATGGTCAAAACGCCCCCCCCCCTCCAAACGGATAGTGTCTCGGCANCATCACTATTTGCTACTGCTCATGCACCAGTCAAAATGAATCCCCACCCCCCTTCAGGACATGTAAGACACTGGTGGGGTTTTATTCCCCTTTTAGCTGATTGTTGTGTCCGCACTACGCAGGGGGATTGACACATTTTGGCATCTTCACTAAGCAATGTGAAGCTTTCGGTGGGGATTCGCTGTTTGAAACCCAAGATACAGGTGGGGATTGGTATTGGAAAGCGAGCAAAACCAGACAAATGCCCCCTCTCCCTGGGGGCATCCTGAAGCATATTTGCATATTGGAAAACCGAGAAATCATTGCAACAACAATGGTCGCCATCTTGGATTTCAAACTACGAATCCCCACCGAAAGCCCCCATATTGCTTCGTAAAGTGCCAAAATGTATAAATACCGATCGCCTAGCTTCTTCTCAGTTTACTCTCAGTTTCCGCTATGGCCTAAGTTTTCACTACTTTTCTTCTTGCTGGTTTGCGGAAGAACACAGCTAAAAGTAAGGAACGATGGCATTTCCAGACAGGACATATCATATCATATATCATATCATATCATATCATATCATATCATATCATATCATATCATATCATATCATATCATATCATATCATATCATATCATAACATATATCAAAAATTTATTTATAGTAGGCAAAAGAAATTAAGATAGCAAAATTACTGCTAATTATGGCCTACTGGCTTAACAAATTAAATTACATTAGAAGTGTAAAATAGAAATTGATACATATCATGTTAGGTACCCAACCTGTGGTAAATATATTTTGCGAAGTCTACAGTTACAGTTCTCGCCCTTCCAACATTTAATATGGCATTTGAAAATAGGAAGTGTGCTTGCTTGTTTGATTATATTTGGTAAAGTCGACCAAAGTCTATTTCCAAGGAAGGATATAGTCTCAATTCCATATGTTGTTGTATGCATATCATCTTACAGAACAGACGTTTTGATATGGCATTGTAGCTATGATTTCTCAAAACGAAGCAAATCAAACCGACCTACTTACAGTGATACATGACAAAACTCCTTCCTTTGGACAAGTAATTTTTGAGTAGAATTCCAGCAAATTAAATTCTTTTTACAGGGTTTTAGAGAGCATCTACACACAACGGTGGCATAACTTTTCTGGAGCTTTCTGTCGCCGATTTCTGTACAAATAGCGTCTGCAAACATGGCCCCTCTGCGGAAATGCCTCACCTTTCACCTAAGAGGGAGGTTACATAATGCTTCGTTTGGGCAAGTAATTTTTGAGCAGAAAGATAACAATGACGAATATTTTTTCATATCCTCCGAGAGCGCCCACTTAGGATGATGGTATAATTTTTTGGGGGCCATGTAACGGCTTTTTCTACAAAAATATTGCCCCTCAACATGGGTCCTTATGCGACAAAGTACCTTCCTTTGGACTAGTAGTTTCTAAGTAGAAATTGGGACAACAAAGTTCTAGCCCCATATCTTTAGAGAGAATCACTACAGAAATCTGGCATAAATTTTTCGGAGATTTTCAACTTCATTTTCTGTATAAAAACCTCCCTCAAACATACACCTTACATGGAACTGCACCAGTGAGGCCTGGGGAGGAGCTAAGAAAGTGCGCCTTTTGGATAAGTAATTTTCGAATTGCAAGTTTTTCCAATACATTCTTCACTAGTATCCTATCACCTGGTTCTAAATCAGAGCCCCGAACCTTCTTATTATAGTCTTCTCTCCCTGCAGCTGTACTATTGGCTGCATTTCCGGCTGCAATCTGGTATGTTTCTTCAATTGCCTCTGTGAACTGTTTAACAACCTCAGGATAGGACTTTGCTGTGGGTATATTTGTGTGACCAAAAATGATGTCTATTGGTAAACGAGGATTTCGGCCGAACAGCAATTCAAACGGTGAGAAACTTGTGCTGTCATTTCTAGGGCAGTTATAGGCAAAAAACTTATTTATGTGGTCTCTCCAACAGGATTTTCGGTGTTCGGCCATGGTCCTTAACATGGAAAGCAATGTTTGATTAAACCTTTCATATTGGGCGTTGCCCATTTCATGGTATGGTGTTGTACGGCTTCGTCTTATTCCTGTGAGTTGTTCCAGCTGATGCAACAAATGATTTTCAAATTCTAAGCCCTGGTCATGCTGAATCTGGGCCGGGAAGCCAATTCTCAGAATGAAATCATCAAAAATCTTGTCTGCAGCTGTCCGTGCTGATGTATTGGTAGAGGGGTAGGCGCTGTGCATATCTTGTCAAATTGTCAACTGTGGTAAGAATACACGCATACCCCCAGGCTTCTTTCCAAATGAATGAAGTCAATTGACACTAGTTCTAATGGTTGACTGGTTATAATACTTCGGGTAGGAGCTCTTCGCAATAAATGTGGCTTTTTCTGCTTCAAACAACAGCAGACTTCTGTCACATAGTGTTCAATATCTGATACCAAGTGTGGCCAGTAGCAGCGTTCCCTGGCCAGTTCAATGATTCATTTAGTACCCAGATGACTCATACCTTCAAGCAAATACTTATAGATCAATTTCAGATGCTTATAGAACAAGTTGAGGTCCCTTACTTGTTTTCCTATAAAGGAATTGGCTCTTTCCAACAACTGTTTGCTCCATTTACGCATGAGTAACCTTGTCATACTAGATTCCTTGCTACATTCCCAAGTAGATGGACAACAACCTGCTAACTTGGCCTTCAACAATGTTCTGTTCAGTTCAGTTTAATCCTAAAATTTCCAACATACAAATAACTTAATATGGTGCAATAACCGGATCACCTTCTTACAGTTCCTTTACATTTCCAAGTAGGATAGGTGTTTGGCTACCCATTGATGGAGCATTCATACAGATTGATTGGAGCATTGGTCAAGTGCAAATCAAACGACAAAGAATCTTTCGTAGACTATTTCTTTAGGCCTCGTCAGTGCACTTCAAGTATTTTGGCGCCAAACCAATCAATAGTCGTTGCTGATTTTGCAGCGTATTCCAAAATATCCAGGCAAGAGTGTTTCCATTAATACGCTGTGTATTCGAATTTCTCCGGAGCCAGATAAATACGTCCTAGACAGCGCATTCCAAAATCTCCGAATTTCACCGTATCAGTGGAAACGCAAGGCTGAATTCAACCAATTTCTCTCCGTATTCACAAATATCTGGGTCAGTGAAAACAGGACTTAAGTTTATGTATCAGCGTGCAATTTAGATATTAAGATAGATGTGGAGAGAGATGTCAGAAAGATGCGAAATGAGATGATATAATTAGGATAAGTTAAGCCCTGTTTAAACGATCCAGCATTTTGCCCAACATTGATGTTGGGTTAAATGTTGGATCGTTTGAACACTATGTTTGGCCACAATATGCTCTAGTCAGGAAATTATGACACAAATCAACGGATGGATCGAACGAATAAAGCAATTCAAGTACAATGGGCCAAAGAACATGGTACCTTCGCATCAAGTAGAGACATTGAAAACATCGACACCGAAACGACAAGAAGCACAAAGCAATATTCAACAAGCAACTCCACCATTTGCACATTTGGAAACAAGCGTTATCAGCGAAACAAGTTGTAGCAGCGCATTTAGTTGGGTAAGGTTACCGAAAATTAATGGCGACGTCACGAAATACCAACATTTTATGCAGAGTTTTAAATGTAGCATTGAAGCAAACGACTCATTGTCTAACGTTAACAAGTTGATTTATTTGATCGATTCTTTGGAAGGCCCAGCGTACAAGGCCTTGGAAGGTTTGCAAAATTATTGAAGAAAATTACAGGAAGGCTATGGATATCTTACACGAACGTTACGGAAAGCCACAGCATACCATCAGCGTGCACATGGAAGTCCTATTGAAGTTACAAACTTTTCAAAATGAGATACGAAGTGACTTGAGAGCCATTCATGACAAAATTACGGTCAACCTCAGAGGTTTGGAGAGTTTGGATATTTCTTCTAAAATTATGGACTTAACTACGCATGCGCGGTTTGAGTAATTTGCTTTCACAGTGAGCGCTTGAAAAAGTAGAAACAAGTTCTACTTCTTCGCGGCGAAAAGCTTCGCATGACGCTTGACACCAAGGAGAGTGCAGAAAGCATTGATACTGATAATCATGCAAACTTAAATCTCTCACTAGCAAGTGAAATTCTCCTTTCTTGGTGCGGTCTTCGAATATCTTTCATACCTAAGCACTTTTCTTTGACTTCTGCTTTTTACAATGCAATTGCATTAAGTTCAAAAAGAGAATTCTCTTTCTAATTAATAGCAGCGTGTTTACGTTTGGAGTCATGATGTAGCTTATCAGTAATGAAAGAGGCGCTAAAATTCGCTTCTGCGTGGAAATTAAAAAACAAATTCGCCTACAAAATTTTCGCCGCGAATTCGTTGCACAATTCGCCTCGTGGAAATCCGCCTTAAGAGCTGAGTAATAGAAACTCATGTTTTTATGTAAAATATATACAGAACAATTTATTTATTAAAACATTTTATAATCTGAACTCAAGTCTCAACTCGGTGACACTCTAAATCAACTCCTGAACTCTACTGCTTGCATTAGGCTATAAATGATTGATTGACGTATAAATGTCACGTGACTTACAACACATTACTACTCTGGTGTCTAGATCTCTACAACACTAGTCATCATGTTCTGAATCCCAAGCGAAATTGCATTACAAGTAACTTGTAAAACGTCCGAAGATATAAAGTCGATTGACGAAATCATGACAATAATTCGCGAGGAAATAGAGGCCCGAGAAGTAAGCAAAGGAAATTCGAAACGAAAGGCTACTCNCGAAGCCAGTAAGAACAACGCCTATGGGAACAATGAAACTTTGTTGCAAAGTCAGAAAATCCAAAGAACACAATCGAGTGTTATTTTTGCAACAAAGAACACTATTCCAAAGCATGCAGTGAAATTACAGACCCATGTGAGATAAAAGCCACAATGAAAGCTGCAAAAAGATGTTACAATTGCCTTTACACCAGTCACGGGGCTGAAGAGTGCCGTCAAACACGCAAATGTCATTTCTGCCGAGGACACACAACAAGGCATTGTGCACATGTGCAAAAAAGTGACAATGTACCTGAGACAAAGGCCAATATATCGATCACGAAATCCAGCGCAACACAGCAAAAGGAAAGCAATCAACCTACCGACGGAAGTACACTCACTAACACGTAATTTGTACAAGTACCGTGCCCTTATAAATACGCTTATGTATTAGCGTGCAATTTAGATGTTAAGATAGATGTTTCCTTGGATTCAAATCTTGCCCAAAACAATTCACACACCCTTCTTGGATCTGAGAGACTCTACTCTTGAATGCTTAATTGACGTGCCCCCGCTGATTAATCTTGAAAATTTTTCCGACCCCTACTCTTATCAGGACCCCCTGCTTATTAGTTTCTGCGCATAAACTTTTCAAACCGTGTCCAAATAGATGTTTTGAGCAAATATTCTTATCTGTTAGCAATGTTTTTGTGCTGCTTACGTTCTCACGACCATAGACGCCCAATTAATAAACATAGAGTGCTTCATAGCACTACTATAATAGATTTCAAAGCAATCTTTCTACCCCCTTGCTTATTCCGACCCCCCGCTTAATAATTTCTTCTAATGCTTCCAACCCCTGCCTATCCCGACCCACCCGGTTATTAGGCACTTAAGAGCAGCTTTCCCTTTTCCACACAGTCCCAACTTAACATTTCGCTCTCTGTGCAATTAGCTCTGCATCGGTCATGTGTGGTTTTGTTGAATCCTCTCATGTTTGACCTTAGGTTATTACTGATGAGCCCAGTCTCTAGAGCATGAAGAAACATGAAGCGATGTGAATGAAGCGGAGCGGAGCGGAGTAGTGTGAACAATATAAAATTTCGATATCGGATTGGGTCAAGAATGTGGTACAAGATGAATCCGATATCATGTGAATGGGGCCATAGACTGGCATTAGTGTCCATCAGTTTAACCGGCTGCTCTCTTGTTTTGAAGCAAAAAAGGATTTTCTCTCGTAGGTTCAAAGCCCTAAGTAAAAAACGTTGTGGCTCCTCATTCGGTGCCTGAACCAACCTTGATAAACCGACACAAAGCTCACTAACATTTTTTCCTTGGAAGAGAGCCCTATTTTTTTTTACCACTGTGGGAAGGCCAGTTTCCCGCATAGTTTCAAGATAATCTTTCAAGGGCAACCCTGTGGAAATTGTCTTAATTACTGCCTCAATTATCTCCCTTTAGTGTACCCTTTCTCTTGTCCATTGTAAATCTGCCTACTTAGACTAATAAACGATAATTGATCTTTTGATCCCTGGAACCCTATTGTCCCTAATATACCAAAGTCTCTCCTCAAAATAGATCTCAGATTGCCTAGGCCTGCCTCCGGATAGTTTGGCTCAGAGTCAGTTTTATTACTTGCTCCTGTGATAATCCGTGATTTCATCGTTTCATGTGAGCTCTTTTGTTTTTCTACAGGCCCAAGGGTTTTNTCCGGTCCAGTTCCGGCCATGCTTCCTGGTCTAATTGGAATGTGTTATTAACGACTTCAATATCCCTTGCTTTCAGATTAACCATGGACAGTGTTTATTTCAAAAATGCTACCTTTCTGTGTTATTCAATTGCTCAGCTAAGCCCTCAATTTCTCTTGTCAAGACTTTCACCGTGGCAAAGCGGGACCTCCCTTCAAAGTCTGATTTGTCAAGTTTTAATTTTCCCCAATGTAAAGTGTATCATGGTCCAAACAAGAAGTAAATCCTTGGATTTCAAGTTGTAAATCTACTGTTTCCTAATACATTTTAGGCTTGCTTTGTCTAGTAATAGTTCAGTACAAATGTAAACACTTTCTGTCAAAATTGCAGCTCAAGCAACACGCCCACAAAAGCGGAACGCGCAGGGTAAGTCAATTTCCGCCAAGCAAAAACACAATATATGTTAGCACAAAAGTCTTGGTTCAACTTCTATCCAATATACATCTAACAAATTTTAAGTGTTCCGAAGTGGATTTGTATCACAATCGCATATCTGTGATACTTAGAATACAATATTTAGTCTACTATCAATACTACCTGTAATCCTTGCGAACGGGCCTTCGCTCTTCCTTCCATTTCCTCTTCACCAAGTGCATTTTTGATTCGTTAACACAAGATATTAAAAGTAAACTGTACTTACAGTTGCGTAGTCGGGCGAAGCACATGGCTGTCACGTCTCGATCACCACAAATGTTATGCATGTACAGTAAAGACCCAGTAACCCGAAAACCCAAATAATACAAACTAACTGGTATTTCTTGTCTTGAGCCAAATACATCAAGTTAAACTATAAATTTAAGCCAAAGATCAAAACAAAACGAACAAATGAATGCTCTCAGTAGTTAACCGTCCTTTGCACTCTCTCTGCCTTCTCTGTGACTTTTGTCTCATTTTTGGTGGGGCCTCCGCAGAGGGCCTCACATTGCCATTGGAAAAATTTAATGTCGCACCGTCAAAATCAAATGGCGCATTATCAACCATGGGAATATAACTGAGAGATTTTAATTGGGAAGTACAAAAGAAGAATATCGAAGGGCAAAACTGAGGTTGCATTTCGTGATAAGCATGTACCAAAGTGAAACTTGAATTTTGGCGGAGATATAACGCCATGGAACGAAACAGTTGACTGCAAGATCTTTGTGGGGGTCACGGCCAAAATTGACCAACTTCTTTCGACTGAATTTTCGTCAAACTCAAACCAAAGAAATGTTAGGACAGGCAAATTTCGCTCAAATTGCATGAAATAATATGTATTATTTATCCAATCCAATAGTTTTGGATTGGATTAATGCCATACAGTATTGCATATCAGTTGTGACGTCGTAAAACTGTAACAAAAAGGACTCTGTTGTAGGAAATGTATGGGCCACACCTTAGACCACGCCCATTTTTGCATTTATGAAACTAATGTTCTTGTTACTACTGCGAATGTGAAAATATAAATGAAAGGAGAAGGCCAACATAGGGTTAAAGTATTCTTCTTTTACTGTTTGGAGTGTACCGTTCCCCTCCTTTGGCAAATGCATGACTAAGAACTTATCCAGTGAAAAACATGTTCAATCAAGGAGAGCTAAGCTTCCCTAAAATCTTTGATGATTTTAAGAAGGGGGCTGAGCCTCCCCACGACACCCCTGTTTCACCCAAGTAAATACTGAAAATATTTAACATCATCTGTGCCTGTATTGCACAAGTCATTGTCCGTGAATGTGAATTCGGCCTTATGCAGGCACAAATGTTGTTAGATATTTTTAGTATTTACTTTGGCAATATTATTACCTACTCATTAGGACCCCGTTAACACTGTACCGGATGAATTTTTAGCCACTCAGATAATTGTACTGATTACACTGTACCTTGTAATCCGTAAAAATATTTGTCCTGTTTGCCGCTCAAATATTTGACCTGCAAGGGAAGCGAACTAATTGCAAATTTGTCTGGACAAATATTTGAGCGGAACAGTGTAAAAGCTTTTGTCTGCTCACATTTATGTTCAGATTGATAAGGAGACTGAATTTATCATGGAATGAGGTTGTTTGAAGGTGCTACGGTTTGATTTTTGGCGCCAGCATTTCACTTTTCTTTTGCTCGTAGTATCTGGAAAAGCAGTAAGAGAACAATAATGATTCTATACGTCATCGGCCTAGCTCCCTTGCGGAGCTGTGCGAGATAGTTTGTTGCGGCGCATGTGAACCAGTTGTGTGTTGGTGCTTGTGCTAACCAGTCACATTTACAGCACGTTCTTCGTTTGGTGCATTATTTGCGTTCGTTTTGAACCAATTGCTGTTCAAGTTGGTGCTTCTTATAATCCAGATAACTACTAAATCTT
The DNA here is from genome assembly GCA_900291935.2 of Cassiopea xamachana. Lineage (NCBI taxonomy): Eukaryota > Metazoa > Cnidaria > Scyphozoa > Rhizostomeae > Cassiopeidae > Cassiopea > Cassiopea xamachana. The sequence continues at coordinate 15,439,017 of OLMO02000301.1, read as the reverse complement.
TTAATAATTCTGTCTAACATGTGTTTCCTTATTTCTACAGAAAGTTGCAATGGCGTCGAGCCAAGCTCAGTTCTTTAGGCTTCACGCTGCATGAAAATGTCGTTTGCTTTATCCGCTGATACTTTCGTTCAGGAGGAATATGCTCAAATTTTGCACATTTCTTTTAAATTTAGATAGAATCAATGGATGTCTTAGGGGCTGTTCAATAATTAAGTCACGCCTTAGGAGCGGGTAGTTCTAAACGTATTTTGTGATTCTCCGTGACTGTAAAGTAGGGGGTGGGTGTTCCTTTATTCAATTCCGTGGCGTCACGGTAAAAATTTTCTATTGAGAAATTTGCATGATGAAGGACCTCTGGCACAACACATACAGCCTAAATTAGTAAGATTGTCGAATGAAACCAAGTTTTCTAGTTTAACCTACCCCTGTCCCATCTTACTATATGGGAGATTTTAGATGGGTCTTGTAATATTTAGGGCATTTTAGTGCTTTAGTCCAAAATTCAAATGTTTATATTCAGCATAGTTTTCATTCGACTATACCAAGGTTTTTGTTCGATGTCGAAATATGTTTTCGCTTGGTCTCTGAAGGTTAGGAAGGTGATATTTCAGAAGCCGATTGTAGAAGAAGATACCTTGTATAGAATGATGCTAATTTGGGGCCAGTTTGGACAAGCAACAGACTGTTACATATATACTATTCATCTTTGACTGTTGATTGTCCACTTATTACTGTAGTTGAAAAGAGCATAGAAGAGAAATAAGATTCCTTTAATACTTCATCTATCCCTGTACTGCTTTAATAATGTTGCTTTTCATCGGGCTGTTGTGCATCGTGGGGGGG
>OLMO02000301.1:15416655-15427157 GCA_900291935.2 Cassiopea xamachana | reverse complement strand
ATATATATATATATATATATATATATATATATATATATATATATTCTTCATACAAATATATTTATAAATATATATATGTGTATATATATACATATATATATATGTATATATATAAATATATATATGTATATATATATATATATATATTTATATATATATATATTTATATATGCATACATATCGTCAATGAACTATTTTAAAGAGCGATGATTAAACTCTGATCAAAAATGGACTACACCATCATAACTTAGACAAAGAAAACAAGAGAATCAAGAAATGTTTAGTTCGTTAAACAACACTCATCGTTGTAAATGACACAGCTGGGATTAACAAAATGGATATATGTTTAAAACAAAAAAGATAGGTAAAGTTAAGCGAAAAAATTGCAAACCACGAACCAGGCCCTTGTGCGTGGATCATACAAAGGATGCACCTCAATGCCAGGAAAGATTCGAAAGACACCATCCTCAGTTGCAATGTATCTAAGTTAAATAATAAAGAGGTTATCTATGAAGTATTAAACGCTATATGAATGTGCCATACGGCAGAGTGTGGAGTAGGACAACGTAAGAAAAAAGGGCTTGCTGTTATTGTGCGAGCCAACCAATCGTAATTCTAAGAAGTGGGGGTGAACTTGCCGAGCATCTTAGAAGAAGCACGTGTATTCGACAAATAATTGGGAGTATTTGTTGATTACATGTGTTTTTCATAAGAAGAAATGCACAAGAAAATTTAGGCTCAAGCAAAAAAGTGATGTTTGTGTTAAACAACGGTGTATTTAGCCTTCGATTTACTACTTTTGCCGACTCGATAGCACCTGTGGGGCACTTTGCCCCCTTATCCCTCTTAATATATGCTACTGATTCTAAATGGGGTCAAAGACCAGTTAGAGAAGCTAGAAGTATTTTTCAATTTTAATGCTGGACATTAAGTTCATGCAAAGCCTTAACTTCACCGATAAAATATATACTAGAAATTAGCTACATTCAAGCGGAATAATCTGAATTGACTCGAGAGTCCTTTAGCTTTAGGAAAGTTGAAAGAAAACTACCTAAACGCAATGTAATCAGCATAAACTCCTCTCCAAACGTCATCCAAACCACTTGTAAGGCTAATGCTTGTCCTCAGTCTGTTTGCTACAGTTTGAGACTATTAAAAGAGAAAGAATTGTAAAGACTTTGAGAGGAGAGTAAGTGCGAAGATTGACGGTAGTCTGAACCTTTAGGAGAGATATTCCAAAAGTAAAAGACAGACAAGCAGTATACAGGCAAATGTTGAGCGCCTCCCAAAGCTAGGGAGAGCAATGGAACTTTCTGTGTTTTTATTGATCCCATGCTCCTAGTGCTGAGGACATTGGACCATCAGCAATGCTTTTCAAGGAACAAAAATTGAAAATACTACTATATAAAAGGCTACGGAGCAATTTCACTTTTTTCTAGGGAGCATTCAAAACATTTCTTCTAGGGAGATTTTAGGAATTTTTCCAGGGAGCATGGGAACAAAGACCCCCTGGGGACCACAATGCTGGAAGATCTCAAGTAGCAGCTCACAGTTGTAGAGAAATATCTTAGAGGCCTTGGAAAATGAAGCCATCGTCTATTGCAGGATAACGATCTTCTTCCTTAAAATGATGCTAAATCAAAAGCTTCTTTTATAAAATTTATCCGCAAAACAATGAGCTACTGGCCTCAAATTAAAACCTGATAAAGTAAACATTATTTTTTGGAGAATAGGGAGATGCTAATTAAGTACACAAATCTTTTTAGCTTTGCGAAAAATTTACCTCCAGCAAAGTAGGAAAAGTGTTTTTATTGGTAGAAAAATATTCCATGATCTGCCGCACCACATTTTCTGTTTCCTCAGCATAGTAGTTTGAAGGGCTTCCAAATGCATCCGCTGGAAGCTTTGTTGTAGAGTTACCTGTAGTCAAAAAAACTCAGCTTAGAATTACACATTACACATTTTCGATCGTATAAAAAGAGGAAATAATTACCTACATGTTGGAACTAATTTCTTCCAACACTCCACAGAATATGGAATTGTGTTGACAAAATGCATTGCTTTACTTTGTTTTGAAACAAGGACATCAAATGAGGCTATGAAACTAGGTAGCAAATTTGGTTTCGTGAAATATGACTACATGAGTGGCTTTTTTCTCTCCATAGAAATTTGAAAATCCACAACAAAACAATAGTGAGAAATCTGGACACTTTGACCACTGACATGGTCATATTTGACCTCTTGGCTACAGCCTCTGACCTCCTGGCCTCTTGGTTACAATTCGCAACAATAGGACAGTATATGCAGCACCAAAGAATCTAGGAAACTTCTTCAGCAGTTATTTTAGAAAACCTATCCAATACTGATTGAAGGTTGGAAAATCCTTATGGTTGTCTTGGTTCAAAAATTAGCAAAAAAAATAAATGAAAAATACTTGGTTTGATCACATCCTCTTCTTCATACGTAGCTGGGTTATGGTAGTGTCTTTGGAAAATCACTCAGAGCCAACAGCTTTCTTTTTTTAACTAGGTGTCTTTACTTATACTATTGAGGGCTAAAGACGTGCTTGGAAATGGATCAGGTCCAAAGCATGTAACATTGTTTACACAATTCAAGGCAGTAAACATCAAGTTACAGTTTCATGCAAGTAATGACATGAAGTCGAAAAGGTCAACCCACCTCTTAACATCAAGTATTGTGTGCTCCTACACAGTGGATACTGTGGACCTCTTCCTATTCTGTCTAATCGATGGTAGATCATTGAGTTCTGAGATTGTATTCCACCTTTCAATTGATACTGGTTCGCATTCGATGTTTCTATGACAACTGCTAATGAGAAATTAGCATATGGGACCTGCAAAGAGAGAATTTGATACATGAGCTCCAGCAGGAAAACTTATCAAAGGTTGTATTGCAGGATCTCAAAATGAGGTGGCCTCGCACACAGAATAACTAAATCATGTTGTCAACATTTTCCTTTGTGATTTTTCTTCGTCTTTTAGGCTTACATAACTTTTGCCATCCAATTAATATCATGATTATTCATGTTAATTAGTTAATTATATCATTCTTAATTTCCTTGCTTTCACCAGTTCATAGTGACATGTACATTGATGACAACCTGATACCCATTGCAAATGATCTGTTGGTTAATGAATTGATCCTGTGTTCTATGCCAAGGCATGGATACCTGTGTATTAATAATAAGCAGCATTTTCCCTTGAAGTTGTCAAAACAAAACCTACCAGCTTCCAATAGTAAGTGTAATTATTTGTCACCCCAACAGCTCCTTCTAAAGAACTATCTCCACGGGATATGGATCTCTCTGTGACTATAGCTTTTACGTCTGAACCTCCACTGCATAAGAAGTAAAATATTTATGAATCCTGATAGAAAGGCATTAAGAACGCGTAGATAGCACAATTCGCATCTATTCCCTACAGAACTAACGAATGTCATCTATGTGATTGTTGTGACAGATGAAAATACAGTAAAATGTGTATGAATTCTGATAGAGAAGTTACTTCAAAACCAATAGCATGGCCGATTTCTAACCTACATCTGATATTAACACTAAGCTAGAAATCGAAAACAGCAGAATTCGCATCTATTGTCTACAGCATCATTATTGCATTCAAATGTTAAAGATGGAATTCAAGTTCTAGCAGACAAGATTAATAACGAAAGTGTAACCCATTTTAGCAAGTTTATTTCAGTAAGAGTTAAGAAAAATTTAAGAGAATTTCAGGCTCAATTTTGGGAAAAGTTAAGAAAATTGAGGCTCAGGCAAAATGGTGACTTTCTTATAAAGAAAACGTGTGCTGGATAGTGGAGTAGCGTGACCTTTTCGAGCGGGTATTCTATTACTGGGTGTGGCTGGGTGTGGCTAGTTAATATCCTGTGCTATCTAATACCATAACTTGAATATCTATTACAAATGGAATTCTTAACTTGCTTTCATCAGTTTGTAATACGGATTGTAACTATTTTTAGCTTTTTTCTGACCACGACGTATGTAAGTAAAGGGTTCTTGAAAACCACCTACGGCTGAAGGGCCACCGTCATTAATTTCTGATTTTTTTACATAATAATAACAATAATGCTAATAGTAACTAAACAAACGCAGAACACAATGCCAAGCAAAAGGAACCAAGTATCGACCTTGTCTAGAATCAAACCACCCCCCTTATGGACGTAAGAACCAGGTGGCACAAGCGGCACATGCCCCCACTTTTTCACAAATTCTTATAAAAAGTGCCCCTCTTCAGCTTACATAGTACCCTTTTTGCATATGAAGGTGCCTCTAAATCCATGTACCCCCCTTTTTGAATGCTTTCTACGTCCATGACTCCCTTGGTGCTTTTGGTCAAGCTCTGGAGGAGTCATTTTAATCCTAAATGTGCAAAGAGCGAGGCGTTGAGAAACCCAGCCTCGAATACATAGTATATTAATGCCTTAAATAAAGCAGCCTTACAAAGGCTGCGTGATATTAATGCAAGGCTTTGGCCTCCCCTTCATCAATAATCCTCTTTTTCAGCAAATGATAACGTTGAAAATAATTTTGAATCAAGGATGTGACAATATTACCCACTGCTGATTCCGCCATAGTCAACTAAGTTATAAGCATCCAGGAAATCAGAAACAGGGCCTATAGCAACAAGCCTAAAAGGTTCTTGAAAAATTAACAGAAGACCATTCTTTGCAATAGCAACTAGACAACAGAAAAGAATGACTAACAACTTCGGGTGTTGATAAGAGAACTTAATATCAAATGACTCTATACTTTTGGATTGTGCTAACCCAACAGCTGGCATTATGTAAACAGAATAAAGACTAAACCAAGGTCCTTACATGTTTCATGAAATTAAAACATTAAGAGTATGGGTTCTTCCTAAAATCGCAAAATGAAGCATTGAGAAACTTGGCCTACATGCGACTGAAGCTGTACAAGATACCTGTCTTTTTGCTCCTACAATCACATGACATAATTTACCCCTGAATAGAAGTTGTTTGCTGACAGCCGACATTTCAGATCTCCTATTTAACTCTTCATATGTCGCATTTGCTTTGTTTTCTATAGCATCAACACTCCAACTCCAAGTACTCAGAATCATTGATTACTAGCCTCTATGTGAGCTTTGACCAGTGCGAGTCTGGAAGCTGCCCAACTCTCAGCGTATCTTTCTTTGTTTTCGCTCATTAAGGAAAAATTTATTCATGAAATGGAGCATTTTAATTGGTGGAAACACCTTTCGGGTATTCGCTGCGTATTCGTGACGAGCTTCTGTTTAACATGAAGTTGTTGTTCGGCCCTCTGCATTATCTTCGTAAATCTGCCTGCTTCCAAACGATTCGAGTCTTCATACATACACAAGTTGCATATTTAGGCGGGTAAACACATTGAAATAGAGTTAAATTTGCCATTTCAATAAGCTTTTGAGAAAAAGTAACGTTATCGCAACGTAATGCAAATTATTATTTTTTTCTGGAAATTGTAGGGTTTTCACTGAATACCTTGAATACCCTGACGCTACGCCACTGACGCTACGCCACTGGTATTGGATCTTGAAAGAAATACTACTTCAAACCCAATAGTATGATTGGTCTCCAACCTACATCTGATATTCAAAGACTATTGAAAGAAAAAATACTTCAGAATACTGTAGTAATCTCTCCCTTCTTCGTGTTTAAAACATAAAAAATGTCTTTAAATATATTTTATGATATGTCAGCAATCCACTGTTGGGCTTGAAAGAGAACAGGAAACACTTGAAAACAAAAGCATTTGACTAATCTACAAACCTAAGCATGGATGATTTGATGCTATCGAATCCTGTGCCATTTTCAAATAGTGAAATATCAACAGGAACGGTTGGTTCAAAGGCAAGTACTGGCTTTGGTAGAAGGGGATGCTGATAAACAAGACCTAGAAAACATACTCTTTTGTTGTAATCTCATAAGATTATTTGCATCTATTATACATACAGCTCACTCATGACATCACAATGACACCCAGAATTCTAAATTGCTTCAACAAAGAATTTTTGAAGGTAGAACGAGATGTTCCATACAGCAATGAACGAAATGAATTACTTTCAAATGTAATACCTTTACTTTAAGTGACGTATAACTGTTTTTTATTCTATGAGAGACAAATTCAAGCTTTAACAACAGTGGATTCTCACCTGACTTTCCAATAAGAAATCTATAAGCATTATGTCCCTCTTTGAAATATGTTACATCAGAGAGTAACTCAGAAACAGCGAGATCAATGCCAACGACACCCTTTAACTTCGAGTTCTCGAATGTTGGTATTGACACAGAAATAAGGATACCTTAAAACAAGTATAAGTATTGCCCATTACCCAATTGCACATGAATTGTTTTAAGTGATGCTGAAGTCTTGTACTTTGAGTGTATGCCGTAATGACTCGATTAAGCTTCCGGGCGCTGATTCGTCAGAAATGATTTTGAGATTAGGCGCTTAATCGAGGGGAAGGCTTACCAAATCTACACGTCATGAGGTCTACCACACGGTGACGAAATGTAAAAGAATATGGAATCTTATGTATACGAAACTCTTAGCAAAGACAAATACTCTAATGGATTTGATTCAAATGTGAATAGAGATGGATGGAATCAAGGAAGAGAAAATCGTTTGCATCCAATGCTAGCACAAATGAGCAGATCAATAGTTAATTCTTTCCTTTCGTTGCTTTTGACTTGCATTATAATGAACCCAAATAGCCTCCATGGGGGCCTGTTAGAAGGTGGGGGGCTTATTTATCAGAAAGCAGCTTTTGGGTGGGGTGCATATTTGAAGGGGGCTTAATCGAGTCATGACAATAGCTGTGTTTGTATGAAAGAACTGGCAGTTGCTGCTTAATACCCACATGTAATTTTTCATACCTGTTCCAAAAAAGTCCACGTAAGGAAAAGAGTATCTGACACTGACATCTGAATTGGTGGAATCCAAAAATGTGTAGAAGCTCCCAAATTTATTTCTCATATCCGATTCAGTTGTAACATGGATGAACCTTCCTTTCTAAAAATGATAATAGAAGCACGTATTTCTGGCATTTTGTTATTGCATGTGCACTATGAGTAATAAAAAGCATAAAAATGGCAGGCAGAGAAAGCAATGAGAATTTTCACTGCAATATCTAGAACTATGATATTGTCAATGGGATATTGACAAGACAGACGGGTAATAGCCATAAATAAATCTTAAGCGGAATCTTGAGTAAAGGATCATTATCATTGCTCTGCACACAACGAAAAGAACTTTGGGGTACAAGGTTTGGGATGTTCGCAAAGGAAGAGCATTGTGTCTGTTAAACAGAGAAAAATCTAGAGATCAAGCAGTCAACATCTAAGGCAAAAATTATTTACCTTGGAGCGAATAAGTACAATACAACACTATAAAAATTGGGTGGAAATGAAGCTAGATTTAATAATAAACTAACTTTGGGGCTTTCATTGCCTAAACATCCACTAACTTGGTAGAGAATACACTTCTGATTAACCATATTTTCGTGAAAAGTTCTTTGCCCACTATTCATTCCAGCTGAAGGAAAAGCGAAGGTAATATGATAAACAACAAGAAAAAGACGATGATGGAGGAGAATATAAAGTGAATCGGTGATAGATATAAAGTGAATCAGCTAGGATATAAGATATGTCAACAGGGTCGTAACTTCAATTAATCTTTAGGGGTGTCAAAGGTTGCCCTGCGAGCATTTTGTGTTTGTGATCTTTTCTTTATTTTAGTAACAGTAGTTTACCAATGGTCCTGGGTCCAGTAGGTTGCCCTACAGACATACATTGTACTCTCGTTTTTGTCCTATGAAATAGCAAATTTTCAACGCTGGGGGGTGACTTACCCCCCCATACCCCTTTAAGTTTCGTTCCTGTACGTCAATACAAGAATAAAAATTGAGAAATTGGTGAGTTAAAAGAGCTCGATCTTCCATTTGCAGATTCGTTCCATCGGCCTATGAAGAAGTTAGTGCTCCTACAGGGACATTGAAATGACTTTCAAAGTGGAGGGGCGTGGTCACTAATTTTGAGGATAAACGCGGAATTCTGCTTATCTGTTTTGGCTACAGCATCATTTATCAAAGATTTGGAAAATGGAAAATGGTCTCTTGTGGCACCTTCGTCTGGAAAAAGATGCAGAAATGTGAAAAATACTACTTCTTGTAGAAAAGTGGGGGGGTTGGAGTAATGCCCCCTGGCCCTCCCTCCGAATTTGTCACACCTGTCCTAAGGAGAGCTTTATGGTTTTGCGACGAGAAAGAGTTGAATAAAATACAAATGAATTGCCAAATGAGAATGGATCAAATGTCTAGAACAGTAAAAATGCCTTTGCTATGAATTCAATCTAGTATCATTTTATCAACCAATTCTAAATGGAAAGTAACAGTAAATAAATGGCCAAGTTAAATAATGTAAAAAAACATTGAGCGAATGAATGAATGTGTGAACAAGAATGTTTTAAATATTTATAACGAGCAATTTTTGGACTATTTAATATCACCATTTTTTCTAAGAATAGAAAGATAGGTTGAACTTACAAGTGGCGATAGCAAAAGCACTAACAGCTATTTTGAAGGAAAGTCTTTTGTTTCCATCAAATATTGTTTGCATTACGTCATTTTTATCATCGCTATAGATACCAGCAGTTGCCAGAAAAACAAGTTTCTCTGAATGGAAAACAATTCGAGAATAAATATCCGAAATCTTGCATGAATACATTGTTAGGAAAATATAGAAGGGAACAAGGATATTTCACAACCATTTAAACTGAAACTTTTCCATCAAATAAAAGATAACATTGGTCAACACTAAATTGGTGTTTAAGATTTCTGAGCTGATTTAAGACACTTTCATTGCGCTGGATTCAAAAACACAGTGGTTTCGCCCAATCAGGTCAAATATATTAGATATCTCATGCTCAGTTTTTGCATGTATTGTGTGCGTGGGTGGATATGTGTCCCTAGTATGATAAATAAATAGTATCCTATTTCTTGAAATGAGTATTTCTGAGTACATTGCACGTTGTTATTGAGGTACTGAGGAACATTTGTTATGATAAGCACGCGTGGCAGGTTTTTGTAAACTAAAATATGACGGGTATTTTTTTTGGGACAACTGTGCGGGTTTACTGTATGTGGGACAACAGAGACAGAATGTACCATTACAAAACGGGTAAGTGGCCTGCACATGAAGAACCTCGTAGATCAAGGGGGCCTATCAAGGATCTGTTGATAAACAGTGATAGGATCTTAGGTCTACCAATGCACATTAAGCTGGGATTAATGCAGTTCGCTAGCTTCCTGGACAAGGGTGGTAACTGCTCTTCTTGCCTGCACAAAGCTCTTCCTGGTCTAAAGACAACAAAGAAAGGCTTTATGCACGTGAAGCATTGAGATTTTGATGGTCCACAGCTTTGTCAACCCAACAGAGAAATCAAGAGTTTGATAACTCGATGGACGAAGTGAAACGTAAAGAATAAAAGTCTCTTGATCAGGTTTTGAAGAACTTTCTTAGCAACATCAAGGCAAGGAACTATGAAGAGCCTGTCACAAATGTGCTGATTGCTGTTGAGAATTTATGATATAGAGCACGCATCAAAATGCACTGCCTGCTCTAATCTGAATTGACTTCCAGACACTCTAAGGTCAATGAGTGATGGCAAATAAGAAAAGAGATTCCGTCTTTACATGAAAGAGATGCTGCATACAGGATGCTGAGGTGCAATCATGCTGGCTAATTATTGCCAGATGCCGATGTAGGATACCATATACCTGCAACTACCAAAACAATACGTACAATGATCAGCTTTTGACTATTAAAATACCGAAAGCTAGTTGAAATAAGCATTTTTCTGCTGAAAGCTCATTCCATGTGAACAACGAATGATGTGAAATTAGAGGAAATGTTGATTTTTCAAAATTGAATTGGGGAAAAACCTGATCTGATAGAGAAAAATTGTAGTCAGTTTTGCAATCAGCGTTGCAGAGATGTCCTAAATCAGCTAGAAATGATCAAATAACTTTCAAAAAGTAACTTTTTGTTGCCCAGCGAAATCGAAGTCAGAAATTCACAAAGCACGAGAAGGTAACAATATACACACCTGGGTTTCCATTTGTCGTTCTAAACTCTTTGAAAGCCTTTTCAAATGCCTTCTTGTATGATGCAATGCTATGAGCTATGACGTAAAGAATATTTCTCACTGATTCATAACAAATTAATCGTAAATAGTTACCGGAGAATTTTCGAATTTCTGAAAGTATTAAAAAATTCAGATACACTACATTTCACTCTAATGCCTGTTTAAATGTTAAAATGATAAAAAATCGAACATATTTTTAAAATAAGGGGTTGTTCAATAATTACGTCACGCTAAATTTGGGTTTCTAGAACCATCCATCCCCCCTCGTCACGCTCCGTCACGGTTTCATGTGAGATCCCCTTGCGTGACGTCACTCTAGGCAGAG
>OLMO02000301.1:15379593-15416640 GCA_900291935.2 Cassiopea xamachana | reverse complement strand
CCCCCTCTTAATAACATTCCAGTGCATATGCAACACATGAAAAATTAGAGTAATGCAAGTTTTCTTTCGAATATATAACAAATTAACAAAACGTAAATATCAAGTCAATCGAATGTTTTTAAACATTTTCAATAAAACACTCTTTACATGACATAAAAACGGGATAAAACTTCTTTATTGATAAATCCAAATAAAACTTTATTTCAAATTTTTTTATGCCGCGACGCCACGGACTTGAAATATGTACTACCCACCTCCCTCATTTACCATCACGCTGCGTCACGAAAAACCTGAAGAACCACCCACCCCCCAAGCGTGACGTAATTATTGAACGGCCCCTAATACAAATGCCTAAACAATCTGAATTTTTCTTACTACTGAAATTAAGAAGTTAAAATACTAGAAATTAAATTAGCTACTAGAAATTAAGGGTGCCTACCATTACCTTAGAAATGGTCATGTTCATCAAACATTCTCAAACGCAAAAATAATCAATAATTTCTTTTATTGGGCAAGCACAACTGATGTCATCATCTACTAGGGGTGTGGCCAGGGATATAAAAGTGGAGGGCATAAATGAATATTTCTGGCCATGCCCTCTACTTCTCTGAAGATTTGCTACTACCCCCCCTCAATTATTTTCTCATCGATTTTAAAGAAATCCCGAGTACTATCTTGGCAAAAAATGGGGGTTATTTGCCCCCATCTCCCCGTACCAACGCCACTGTCATTTGCGCAAATCATCCGCACCTCTGTTAGTAAATTATTTTTACCAACTCTTTAGCATATTGCACTTTGAAAAGCTCTAGCTCAATTCTTCATGAGCTCTATATCACGCCGTTCAACGTCATAAAAGGACGGATATATATTGGTACATATATTGAAATTTTTTAATGCTTACACACAAGATTAGAATCTGATTTTTCTATCAAAGAAAGAACATGGTTCTTCAGGGCAAGCAGGTTACCAGGTGAAGCATGAACCAGTTGAGAATTGAAACAATGTTCTGGATGCAGAAACAGATCTTTTGCAAATGGAATCACGGATATCTAAAATTAAGATAAAAAATTAACTGGAATATATATCCCATAATGCACATTGACGAAGTACTCTGTTGCGTACTTTTTTATAGGAATATTTAATTTTTCGCTGAGCCTCCTTAACATTCTTAAGCTTTCTTGGTTTTGAGCCTTCAATTATTCTTAAATTATTCTTAAATTTCGAAGTTGTAGCTAGTTCTGAAAGTAAAGGATTATATTCATATCTTTAATGATGTCTTACTTCATCATAAAGAAAATTAAAAGTAGAGCAGAATAACAAATATTCTATCGATGGTGAAAAAGTTAATCTACAAGCAGTATTACAACTCAAATACACATACATTCTTAGTCTTGATGAGAGTTAAGCCTTCCAGTATTCTTAAATTTTTCTTAAATTTCGGTGATCCTGAGCTTGAATATTCTTATAAACTTTATTCTTATAAAAAAGGTGTGTATTTCCATATTTGCAAAAGATATATGAGGACTCTCGAGCTAATCCGTAAATTATTATTACAGGCCGATCAATTCCAGAAGCCTGAATTTTGCTTCCTTACACTCTATGTTTTGCCTACTCCGAAGAAATCCAATATACGCGAGTTTGACAGTATTAGCTGTCTTCTCTTTTCATTGTTTGTTTATACAACGATGAATGGAGGTGCAGTTTTACAAAGAGATGCCAGGATTACCGGAACTCAGACGATTTTACGGAGCATAAATTGTTTAATAGTCTTGATTACCCCTACTTTTAGAATTTTGCCCCATTTATATGGGGCAGGCATGCATTAAAACAGTAATAATATTTGTGGTAGGTGTAAATGATGCTAAAATATTCATATCACAAATTTTAATTCTAGCTAAGTTCTGAGAACAGCAAGTAGGTTAGTTACTGAATATCAGAGGCAACGCCAGCCATCAAAGATTGGGGGACTTTGGTTGCCACGCCCTAAAATTATGACGCAGTTTGGCTGTCACACCCATTTCAACATCTTGCTAGAGGTCACTAACACCCACCCTAACATTTTCTCATCGAAATTGGACGAATTAGAAAATTGATCTTGCCGAGAAGTAGGAGGGGGACAAGTACTCCCAGTCCCTCCTGTGGCGCCGCCAGTGCTGAAGTATCCATCGAAGCAGGCAGGCCGGAGCCGGGGGGGTTGGGGTGCTGCAGCCCCCCACTTTATTGCTATTGTATGACATCATACAAAAGATGACCTATCCTATCTAAGATAAGATACATTTTGATACACGAAAAAGAGATTTGCTTGCAATCTAAGGGCATGTTTATAGAAATTTCAAGGGGCTCCGCTCCTAACCCCCACCCAATGCCACGCCCACAAGGTGCTTCTTGCTCGTCCACAGCCCCCTCACTCAACAGCACTCTCTGGCTTCCCTGCGAAGGCGATGAAAGACAATACAATATTCTGGCAAATTACAATGCCTTATCACGAGGACGACGAGAAAGTGACATTTTGCTAATACTACAATACCTTATCTCGAGGATCCAATGTTTTAAGAAACGTTTCCACCAGCTCTTTTGTTAGCTTTTTATTTATGTTCTTGCTGACGTCAACCAGGAAGACTACATCCTTTGATTTTTGTGTTGCTGCTGAGATATACCAGGGCCTTTGGAGAATGATGGCAAAAAGACAAGCTTTAAAGGAGAACGGCAATACCAAGGCGAATTTTTAATACACGAAAGATATTACATGTTTTGAAAAACGCAATGTGATAATAAATTGAAGGACAAGGGCTACGGCGAGAATCATAGTCTATTTAAATTTTCTTTTCATCACATCCAATTCGACGCTATTCTCGATTTTACCTCCGTTTCCCCCAATTCTTTGGGGTTTGGAGGGTGCCTCTGAGAGAACTTTAGTTCTGGCACGAGCAGTTAGGACCGGATGCCCTTCCTAACGCTACCAATGGTCTGCGGTGGGCCTCGAACCCAGGACCACGTTAGTCTGAGTCGAGTGCATTACCGCTAGGCCATGGCTGCTCTTACATCCAACTAGACACTACCGTTACATAGTCATTAGACGTTGATATTACCATCGACTTTGACAAATCCTTTAGCTACACTATTGACAAATCCATTAGCTACAGTATTGACAATTCCATCAGCTACAGCATTGACAAATCCATTAAGGCCGGTTTCCATTAGGGCGCTTTCATTCGCGCGAGCGCTGCGTCTCGACGTTGACAAAGGTTCAACTCCCATACGATCGTCTCTCACCTCATTACTTTCTCGCTGCGCATGCCTGAGAGTTGAGCGCTGTGCCTTCACCGGCCTTTAGACATTCCATAAAACGTTTCGGGGCATACTGTCCCCATCTTCAGTTAAATAAATGGAAAGGGGGGCTTATATACCTATCGGAACAATGAAATAGGGCGTGTAAATACATATATGGCAAAGGGTATGAAAAACAAGCAGGAAATTGCCTAAATAGGAGAAAATGTGGGTAGGGGAACGTAAAAAGGCGGAAATAACCTAAGTAGATAATGTCATCAAGTGCAGATAACACTTAAATGTTCTGAAAAATTCTGTTCCGTTATGAAGTTATACTAAAACAAGAATCTTTCCGCTGATTTGCGAGCGCTCCGAGTACTTCACAAAAGGTTTTGACGTCATAGCTTCTACATTCTTCGTTACTGCTTGTGAAGTACATAGCCAAGCTACCTTTTGAAAAGTACCTGTATATTTCCATATTCAACAGCATACTAAATAAAAACTGATTCTACATAGTTACAGAATTTTCATGCTGAAATGGAACCAAATAATGCTATCAAACAAGCCATATTCGAACCCGCTGTTGGTCACAACTCAGGGGGCTTAATACACTTGTCTGTTATAAGAAAGCTTTCTTTGGCCTAGTTCTGAAACTTTGTTAACTTTTTCACGATTCCTGTATCAAAACTTTCTTAAGATTTTCTTAGCAAAAATTTTGAAGTTCCAATGAGAAATCTTAATAAAGGACAGAAGTTAAACTGTTAGAAGGTAGCCAACATCTCATGCATGATATGTTGTACACAGATACATCAAATTTTTAAAATATAAGAACTAGAAAACTTTCTTAAGTCTCAAAAATCCAAAGTACTACTTTGTTATAAACCACTTTCTTATAAAAAAGGTGTAGCTCTGACATATAAAAAACGAATATAACTTTATCTTAGAGAGAATTGCAAATACGGATTGTTAGTCATATTTGTTACAATACTTTGCCTTCTCCCTGAAGTTTATCAACAAAAAAACAGCAATGCTTGAGGATAGGACTATCTATTCTACTATCTATGCGACTGCTTCTTGTTGAGTTTCCAGAAGAGCCTCAAGAGATACATAGGGTGCTGGCACTTATATGCAGGGCTTGACACTAATATCGGAGGGGGGTGGATTGTGGTTTCATATTATACTCGTATCTACACAAGCCTCATTACATATCAGGCCTTGAAATGAGAGGCGCTCGATCGAGCACGCACGCCTCCGCACTCACCTCGCAAATCCTACTGGCTCGATTATTCAAGCTCCCACAATAAATTGTTTATATGAAATATATGCAATTCAGAGGAAGATTTTGCCTGAATCGTCCTTGAACATCTATAAAACAATATTTGAATATTCTTTCCCTCTCTTCCTTGAAATCGGAAGTTCTTATGTATGGAATTCACATCGTGGACTAAATTCGTAGAACGAATTTTATTATGTTGTGGAGCTAAAACAAACACACTGTTTCACATACTTACTGTTGTATAAGCAATTCTTCAATGTAATCTTTTTGATCCTAAGGAATATGTTAAAATATCGCTTTATGGTCCCTTAAAAAATGTTTTCAAGGGGGGCACGTGCCCCCATACCCCAAACAGAACACCACTGCAAAAACAGTGCCGGAGCTCGATCAAGCGCCTTAATGAATCGAGGAACTTGATCAAGGAACTTGATCAATCAAGTGCCTAACAGCTGCCCATATCAAGGCCTGATTTATTATGTTGTGTATGATAAAGAGAATAAGCCATCAAAGCTAATTCAATATACCTTGTCCTCGGGTCAAATGCATAGCAGTCCTCGCCACTGTCATACTTCATTCCTGGGTATTGTAAGTAGTAACCATCTTCTTGACCGTAGTAAATGTAAAGACCTTTGTTTTCCAAGTCTTTGTGGGCCTTGTTAGTAAACGCCTTTGTAGTCTTAAGATTCAGGCGGCGAAATTTGTCGCTACTAGGTTCTCTATTAAGGTGTGTAAGCTCACAAACACCTTCCAGATCAACCTACAAAATTCAAAGTCAATTTAGAGAATAGCTAAATCTAGTCAATACATTTCCAGTGTCTTCAACAGCTTTTAAAGTAGGAGATGCGTTTATTTGAGTAGGATTTGCAAATGAAAAGTTTATCAAAAGCTTTATTCATCACACAATCTACCTAAGGGAAAGTAGGCGTCGCAAATCAAAAAGTTGCCGTCAGAAGTGACGGCCGACGGCTGATTTTGAAAACACTGAACTCTGTCCTTAAATCTCTCACACCAGGGGCGGCGTGGCTATAAAATAAGAGCCGGGAGAAATAAATTGAAAAGGGGCCAATTTCTTGGTGCAAGTGCAAGAATTTTTTGGGATAAAGCCAGCCTTGATGAATTACAAGGCGTAGAGATGTGACATTTCTTTCTAACAAAACGGTAACTAGACATTTGAATAACACAACATTTAGGTAAAGTTTGCACTTTCAAGATAATGCTATCATTATGGAAACTAATCACATTTTAAAGATATCAAATATTACAAGTAAATTAATTAGGAAATTCTTGAAGTTCTTGAATAGTTTAGGAGAATCAATTCCCTGTCATCAAATTGAAAATAGTCTTTGGTGCCTATCTTACGACCTCAAATATGTGGCTTCTTGTATTTATATTCTTCTTGCAACTTCACACTAAAAAGCCGCCGCACGCGGCAGGCAGGTGGCTGAGCCACATGGCACGTCCGCCGTTTAGCTGAGCTACAATCTCTCGTGTACACCTAGCATAA
Organism: Cassiopea xamachana; assembly: GCA_900291935.2. Classification (NCBI taxonomy): domain Eukaryota; kingdom Metazoa; phylum Cnidaria; class Scyphozoa; order Rhizostomeae; family Cassiopeidae; genus Cassiopea; species Cassiopea xamachana. Next base: position 15,410,593 of record OLMO02000301.1, on the reverse strand, counting down.
AATGTCTCAAAAATGTTCATGGCATTCATTTATCACCTCATGACATTCTAAATATCTTGTTTCAGATCTGATTGTCAACGCAACAAAAATATCCTCAAGATATTCCCAAATCTAAAGCAATTTACCTTTCTATCATATCGATAATCAAAAGTCGTTTTTCCAGAATAGGTGCAGCAAGACACAAAATTTCTCTTCTCGCCCAAAGGACTCGTCGTAGTTCTGTAATCTTCTTCAATTGCTTTCTTCCAAAGAAGCAACTGATCCCGGACAACTCCTATCTTACTACTTAGAGCAGTGGTAAGCTACGATGAAGATAAATGAAAATCAACAAATACATTGGTAAGCTACGATAAAGATAAATGAATATCAAGAAATATATTGGTAAGCTACGACAAAATAAATGGAAATCAACAAATGCATTGGTAAGGTCCGATAAAAATCAACAAATATAGTTGTGAGCTGCGACAAAAATTAATGAAAGCCAACTAATGCATTGAGACTGAATATTAATGAGAAAGTAATGATAAATATTGAATATGTAATATTAAATATCAAGTCAGGGCATTTAAATGTACTGACTAGTGGGGAAAGTGACTCATCAGACCCCATTGTCTACCTCACCATTCATTATTGAGAACTCTAGTCTGCTTCACCAGTTATGGGCCTTTTCACTTAGTATGATTATATGTATGTACCGAGGACAGAACGGTCAAATTGCTCCTTATTTGTCCACTGTAGTGTTTTGATAGAACCTTCTTGCATAGATATGAGCCACTAAGGAGTTAGTGCCCAACCAGTTGAAAATCCTAAAAAGATGTCCTGTGCTAATGAACAACTGTTTTTTAAATGTTACCCTTTGTCTGATGATCGCATGTAGGGTGAAACTCTGAGTAGCAGTAATGCGAATGTATTAGGGATGTGGAACTGTGTATCCTTCGGATGCTAAGGGATACAACAGACAATGCTGTATGCTTCAGCTGTTTAATTCCAGTGATTAACCCCTCCTCTCTGGGTAATTTGAACACCTCTACATTAGAAAATCTGACTGGTGTTCAAACAATAGTTGTATAACTCTGGATCCAACCATGTAATGCAACTGACGACCAGTTTCCATATAACGTTCTAATGTTAGCGATCCACAGGAGACCCACCGGCGACATTGCTACTGAAACATGTTTCCATATACTTTTCACTCACCGGCGACCCACCGGCGATGAGTTCTCCTCCGTAGAGTATTTAAAATGAAACTGAAATGAAAGTCATTCTTATTTGTATTGAACTCAATTAAACTTTTGAAACTGCCGGCGACCCATCGCAGTCATGTTTCCATATAAATTTCTCGAGGTCGCCGGCACCGCAATGGAAGAAAAGTTGAAACTTGTTCAACTTTTCTTCCATGTCTACGGTGGGTCGCAGGTGGATCACCGGTAGTTGAAATGAAGTGTTTCCATTAAAAAACTCAATGTCACCGGTGGGTCGTAGGCACTAGACAATTATATGGATATCAGGCTTTATAGTGACTGTGCCAATTGAGATGCTTAATGACAATGGATGTTGTGTGGCAGAGAAGGGGATGCCATTATCAAGCAATGCCAAATGAAGAAACAACATATCACAGAAAAGAGATTCCGTGATATTATAAAATGGTAATATATGAAATCTTGCAAACAACTTTTTCAGCTTGAAGCTCACCGAATTTAATAGAACTTCTCCCTTGAGCTCAATTTCATCGTAACTTTGGTTATTGTAGACATTCTAAAAGGAAATAAATGCATACATTGCCTTCTAATTTCACTTCAGGTAGACTTATGCAGAAGATAGGTCCGTTCTAGATATAAACTTGCTGCATCCAAAAGGAGAAAGAGAGTTTCTTATGTTGATAAAGATGATGTGAGAGCTTCTTGACATATAAGATATTGCATAAATTGTATGACATACTCTTCAGGAGACGTTTTCACAAAAACTAATTACAAACTATTACACGGAGATATGAAGTAACGTTTTGAATGACTTGGAAACATAACCTTGCAATTGTCCTCTCCCGTTATTCCGTTATTGTATTCTTAATTATTGTATTTAGATTCTTGTTAAGGTACGAAAATCCAAAGTGATTAACTGCGACTAACTGTTTCAATTTAGTTTTTCGACTAGAGGAGTACCTTACAGGTCAGGGATCAGGGGGCGGAGCCCCCCTTGTTAAAATTTCTGCTCATTTTGGGGGCTCAGCCCTCCTAAAACTCTTGCATTGGCTTGGCTTTTCAGAGGTTATTGGCCTTGCTTCCAAAGTGCTATGATCAATTGTGCACTGCTATACGGTTATTGCCACATCTCTTATTGTTGACTATACTAAATCAGTATTAAACTAAATTATCATGTTTCCATCTTTGAAAACATGGGTGTGGTTGTAGCTGGGCCACACCCAAACTATGGGCGTGGTTGTGCTTAGAGCCCCCCTTGTTAAATTGTTTAGAAATCTCCACTGTCAGGGGTTAGTCATGATACTCTGTACCCCCTAGTATCGTCCTTGTAGTGTTGTAACGTAGATTGCTATGTTTTAATTTGTTAATGTAAATTCTTTTATTGAGAAATAAGTTGGAAACCGCAGCTTCAATCTGATCTGATGAACCACGAAGAGGAACATTATAAAGTTAGTTCAAGGACAAATAGACTCAACACTTTCTTCTAATTTCTTTTATTGACAATTCCAGCTTACTTCGACACTACCATGACTCAGCTTTTGTGACACTACCAATATAAGACTAATTATTGTGACACAACTATTATTAAGACGTTTCGGGATTACCTAATCCCATCCTCAGCTTATAATTCAGAAAAAATTGGGGGCTTTTATAGATGGTAAACATGACAAATAAAGGTACAAAGATGGGTAAACAGGCGGAATGCCAAAATAGGGAGATATCTATCATATCTAACATAAGGAGTTACCGAGTCATGTTCGGTCTTCAGTTGCTTATAAGTTCACGTGCAGTAGTTTCAAGGCTACGTATTGTGGTAAAACATCACGCTATTTCATTGTTAGATGTAGAGAACATTTAGGGGTCAACAAAAAAGGGAAATGTATTAAAAGCGTTTCTTCGTCCATTAGGGACCATATTAACGACACTGGTCATAGCGTTTCGATTGATGACTTTTATATTATAGACAAAGTTGGTAATGAACTTGAGTTACTTATTCACAAGAGTTTCCTCATCCTCAGAGATCGACTCACGCTCAACCAGTAAAATTACTCCATACTCCTGTGCCTTTTCTAATCCCCTTAGGGTTCTTGTTTTGGTGATAACCGTGTTTATTTTCATAGATACCTCCCTATTTTGGAACTTCAACCTGTTTTCCGTCTTCGTACTTTTATTAGCCATGTTTACCATCTATAAAAGCCCCCAATTTTTTCTGAATTATAAGCTGAGGATGGGATTAGGTCATCCCGAAACGTCTTAATAATGGCAGTGTCACAATAACTGAGTCATGGTAGTGTCGAAATTAAGCTGGAATTGTCAATACAGGAAATCAGAAGAAAATGCTGAGTCGATTTGTCCTTGAATTAACTTCATAATGTTCCTCGTCATGGTTATCACTCTTAATGTTCTCATATGTATAGAAAAGAAGAAAGGAATGTGCGGAATTAGGAAAGAAGTGTTGTTACTTCAATCGTTTGAATCGTAGCATCCTAAAATCGTTTTGTTTTCTGAACAACGATGCATAAATATAACTGCAAACTAACAGAAGTTATAAATCTGAATTGTAAAATTTGTATGTGTCTCTTTGGCAAAGAAGTGCCTAAGCTACTTGGTGCCCCTTATTCTTGTTGGTTCCCCTTAACCCAAAATAACGTCGGTATAAACGCAGACCACCATGTTTGACACTGTATGTAGTTAGGACTTGGGGGATTGGGGGCTGTTGATATAACATGACGCCAAACTCAACTGCATTTGCAAAACTAGGTTTCTACGCTGTACAAAGCCTAATAAGTCTAAAAGAAGCCTTTTCATTGCGGAAGTCAAAGCTAGGGAAGGTAAACATTAGGACATAAAACCTTACAATGCAACTGCAAGCTATCTGCTCTCCTGACATCGAAGACCAAGCTTGGAATTTATCAAATGTCACAAATTATAGTGAGGCTATACCTGTATGTAGTGAACACCAAGACTTCTGGTCATAAGGTTCTTGAGTTCTGTTGCCAATTTAGTGGCGTCTATTCGAATACAGCTTCCATCGGTTGTGAAAGATACCAAAACCACAAAAATGCATGCTACAATTTCAAACTTCATTTTCCTTTTCAATTAACGAAAACTTTCTTTTACTGGCTACCTTCAACTGAGGAACTACGTCAAAATATCCATTAAACATGCACTACTGCACACAGGAACAAAATACGTAAACGATTAAGCTGGAAATTACGACAATGCTACCAAAGGAGTTATTGAAGCAGTAAATGAGAAAACAACGAAAAAATTAGGAAGCAGTCAAGCGTCGATGGTGACCAACCACATCACGCGGTACTCAAATCAGCAGTTTCTGCGTCTTGCGGACGATGCTAACTTAAGACGCAGTCTGTTGTCTTAATATATTAATTCCTGCGCAACTATAGCGAATAGATAAAACCCGATTAAGTACAGAGGAAAATGTCGCTATCATGCGAGGTAATGGGAAGTGTTGGAGTTGTATGGGCGTATTTTTCTCTTAGATAGTGTTCATACCCAAGCAGCGAGTCAAATTTTCCCTGACTGATAGTCAAAAAGCCTACTTTGTCCCTGACTCACATTTCTCATACTTACAAAACTAGGTAAATAATATGGAACCTATTACATAGGTAATCCACATATACTTGCTATAGCACTAGGATGAGTGATTATGCTTACATTTACTGACAACAAATGGAACAAGTACTTTGCGAACAATCATGCATGAGTTAATGAAATCGACATGTCGACGAAACAATTTGTTTTCCCTAGTTTATCCCTGACTTGGATAAATATCATAGAAAATTCCCTGACTATGCCAAGTTTTTCCTGACTTTTCATAAAAATTACCTATTTTCCAGGTTTTCCAGGTGCAGGATGAGCACTGTTAGATAACCTCCCATACAATTCATAGCTCATTACCAACCAACCCAGCAAAGAAGATTGCAGCGAACTTCGAAAATAAAATTTTCAATCCTAACAACGAACTAATACAATGAAAAGAGAAAGAAGTAACAGCCGATAGTTATTCAATACCGATGAGGAGATAAAAACTAGAGCAATCTGCTTGAGTTTCATGGCAAAAAATTGGTGCTGAACTGAAGAAAAATGACCTTAAAGTTAAAAATGCATGAGAATGGCATTGATAAAGATGTACTCAAACATTTGTCTTGTGGTTTCCCCCCACAAACCAACTTCAGTCTCACTTTGTAACTCGCTTCAATCTTATTTTTTATTAGCGATAGAAATACTGCCTATTTCGGCTACTGGTAGCTTTCAGGATATTACATAGCAATAAAGAGACACTAAAACTTCTTCACATGGTGCTGTGCAACAATAAAATGAATCAGATGGCTCCTTCCCCAAAGTACACCTCTGGATCCACCTCTGCACAAAAACTAGAAGTATTCTGTTGTCTCCTGTTGGTAAGTATTGACAGTGGTTAACTACCCAAAGCAAAGACATGTTTGCTCATGAGAAAGTGATTCATATGATCATACAGTACTACAATATAAGCTACATTACCTACATTCAAATAAAATTAAGAAAAACGTTCTCTGTCCAGACTACTTTACCAACAGAAGGAATTTCTGATTTTGCAACACTCATATAGTAGCAGTCACTAAAATAACTAAAACCATAGAGTTAACTCTATGACTAAAAACAACACAATATATTATAAGGTTTGCTATAACACAATTGCAATTGAAAATTAGCAGCCATTGTTAAGCCTCATATACTGTGCTACCAATCAGCCTCTGGAACCAGGGCTAATTAAACACTTTGAACAGCTAACAGCTTTAAATGTTACATGGTAACTGAGACAGATGCAAGGGCATGTTGCATTTCTTCAATTTCTTTCTTAACACTTTCTTCAGAATTTATTTTAGAAATCTGCAAGTGAAATAAAGGCAAGTTAGGATATTTAAAGTCAAAACTAATGGTGATATTCAATATGCAAATTCAAGTGTCAATTGACTGCATTCAGATGCTTGTGCTTTGGTGAGCAGATAAAATTTAAGGACCTGTAAAGGAGTTTTAAGGATCAAAAGATCATTTTCAGGAGACGTTTTGCACATTTCCTTGACATAAAGCAAGTCATTAAAAAATCTGCTGCTGAAGACCTTCTCCTCTAAGAATTGATTAGAAATTAGGAGGTTTTAAGGCGTCTTCTTTTAAACTGCAAAGTTCAAGGAGTCTTAAGTATCCTTAAAAGCATAAAGATATATCTAAGGAGATCTGAAGGAGTTTAAGGAGTACCCTGATATAGCCAAGTGATAATAGATTTTAATCCATGGAGCTGCAACAAGATATAAAAGTTAGAAGATGAAAGCAAAATTTTTCTCATCATTTGAAACCAATAATGTGAAAGGAGATGATCTTCTGCGGGCACTCAATAACTGAAAAAAATACAGCCCTCCTAAATATTGATTCAGACCCAAAATAGCACCCTGCAATCTATTGAAATATCCCCATGTTGCTTTGGTGCCCCACGAAAATTCTCTCAAAGGGGCATGCAACTATCCACACCCAGACCAGCAATACATTGTTTCAAAGAAATAAACCAAGCTTTTCCAGGTACCCAAGATCTCTACAACTTCATGAAAAGTTGTAGGCTACCAATGATAAATAGCTCATATCAAGGTACAGGAAAACAGGTGAGCTACAGCCTCGAACACTCAATTGCCAACAAAACAATAACACATACAACTCAGGGTACTTACTTGAGTTTGTTCCAGCTTTTCACCATTTTCTAGTTTTGCTTTCAATGCATAAATTTGTTGTAATTTTTTCTCTAAATTTCGAATCTTCTTTTCAATTGGACTTAGTGAACTGCTTTTCTCTTGGTTATTGGTATTTTGTGTATCAGTTGATGTGCAGTTTTCAGATATCCTTTTCAAAGATTCATTAACCTCTTCTGCTGATAAACTTGGACTAGGGATAATAATATAGCATGCTAGCACCTGAAAACTTGTATATCATTTGATCTCCCCTGTTGGTGGGGTGATGCTAAGCTTTTAAGCACAGAGGGAATGCACTCAGAAAGGTTTGGGTATAAATATACATGTATACATATTAGTAATCTCTTGACAGCTCTTGTTTTCCCAATGGGGATAACACCCCAATGGGGCATCTTTAGCCCCTTGCTACTCCTCTTGTGGTACCCCTGCAAACCGCATCAATAATGAAGCTCAATTAATGCTAGTTGATAAACAGCCCTGCTTAGCATATCTATTAGTAGAAAAACTTTAGAAAACTCTTAAGTGACAATAACAGCATCAAAGCAAACCAGGCATGGGAGCTTTGAAATCATGCACAAATAACTAACCATACTCATAGTAGAAATATTAGAAGGAACAAAAGTTTATCTTGGAAAAACCTGTGGCCAGCTGAAGTATCTTGCAAAACCCAGATATCTTGCCTTAACTGCCTTGCAAGCTCATGGTTCTGAAGAAAACAGACTTTTTTTAGCCCAGGGGATAACTTCAATGGAAATAGATAAAAATACTGGAAATTGAGGAGCTACTTCTACAATTAAACAATCAAAACATAGGAAAAAGTTTCAAGCCTTAACTGAATACCACTCAAAACCCAATGCAAAGTATCTCCTACTTAAAAATTAGTGTATTGCTGTACTGCAGGCAAAGAATACCAAAAAGGCACAGCACTATGAGAAGCATTAAGCTATGCAGAAGATATCAAACAATACTTAAAAAGGCAATGAATGAGTGCTAGCACTAATGAAATTTTTGAAATTATGCCTTGATTGCATCATAGCTTCATTATCAAGCTAAATAGAAAATTTTATTTATACATGTAAATGTAAATAGATAAATAAACAGACCTATGTGTTAAACACGCGGAGCTACCAGTGGACCAGCCCCCCACTGTAGCCTTCACTGCATTCGCAGACGCGAGGCCTAGGGCTATAGAAACGGAGATAGGCGCCGCCCTATGCGCCACTGGGTGCGGGAAGGACTTTGACTTTGATGTGTTTATTTATCTATTTACACTTAAAAGCAAATGGAGATCTCACATTTGCCTTTTTTGCTTCCCCTAGCCTTTCTCTCAAACTTGTCAGTGGATCTCTAGGCTCCACAACTGGCTCCTCTTTGTTATGATCTTCATTATTCAACCTTTCTAAAAGCTTTTTTGTTGCTTTGCGTTGCCTTTTCTTCTGAGTTTTTGAAACAAAGTCTCCTACAATATAACGGTGGGAAAATAAATAAAAAATTAACCTAACAACACTAAGCCTACATAGGACTACTTTTCACTTATACTGTAAAGAACCAATAGCAACCATCTTAAAATCACAGCAATTTTTTTTGAACTTTCATGATTACAATAATATATTATAAGTATACAATGATACATCTCACTACATTAAGGCAGTGTAAAGTAATAATAATAATAATAGTAAAAAACTAGCGCAACGTGAGTATGAAAGAAGACATGACACAGTTGCAAAATTGGTTCACTGGAAATTGTGCAAGAAGCATAACCTAGAGAGAACAGAGAGGTGGTATGAGCATTGCCATAAAGGAGTTGTGGAAAATGATGATGTAAAATTGATCTGGGATATAAATATTCAATGTGATAATATTATTGAGGCAAGGAGACCTGACTTAATCTTGGTGGATAAAAAGGGAAAATTATGTGTCATCGTCGATATTGCTGTACCAGGAGATTGTAGAGTACGTGAGAAAGAACTCAAAAAGATTGAAAAATATCAAAATTTCAAGATAGAGCTGAAAAGGCTGTGGTTGCTGAAAAGAGTAGAGATTGTGCCAGTGGTTGTAGGAGCTCTGGGGTGCATTAGCAAGGGCTTTAGTAGATGGATGGACATACTTGGTATTAAACTAAGCATTGGAATGGTACAGATATCAGTCTTATTGGGAACTGCTAGGATACTCAGGAAAGTCTTAGACATGTAAAGTGAAAGCACCCTCTTGGTCCTTGGCTACTTGTTGTAACCCGCCCATGTGGAATATGTCAGCAATAAGAACTGCCTGTGCTAAAGCTATAAGACAATAATAATAAAGAGATGTAATATCTAAAGTGGGTGCACTAATTGAGCTAAAGTTCAATGTTTTACAGCAGGGCCCACTATGAATAAAAATTAAGGGTTTATTAACATACTTGAAGTGCAATAAATTAGAAAAAATAAAAGAGCATTGAAAAACCACGATTTACAGTGGATATGTATTTGAAAGTCATACATATTAAGTCCTGTTAAAGTGGTGCTTTGAATCTATTATTTGAGCAACTTCAAATCGGTATATCTTCTTTGAATATTGGCATGGTTCTCTTCCGATTCAGCAAGAAAAATTCCAATGTTGTCATATAGGAAAACAGTATTCATATCAAAGAACTGTATCTCAACTAGGACAAGCCGATAATTGCAGATTCATCAAAACAATTGCCTATAACTAAGCTAGTAAAGTTCGTCTGATTTTACTCACCACTCATTTTAATGCTTAATTATGAAGATAAATCAAGTGCAAACTATGCCTTAAAAAGCTAGAGATGTCCAATTACTCTATCCCTTTTTGTGAAGACAAGATCTCTGACACTTTTCAAGCAATGCTATGCGTCCTATTTCGGAAATTCCCATAAATAATAAGAATGACTCTCTCCATGTTGCTAGAACCTCTTAATCGATACGAGGTAAATAGAACAACAATTGGGACATCCCCTCATCAAAAAGTACTTTTGAGAAAGAGTACGACCACGATTCTCACAACCAACGGTAGCAAAGATTAGTACATGGCAGGGATGTGCCGATGAGGGGGCGTCGTGCCTCTCCCATCCCCAATACTTTAACATTTGCAAGAAAGGTGGTCAAAAGTCAGCCAGGCTGGCAGCAAGAGGGTTCGCCACAGTATTTTATGTGACCTTTTTTACAATTTAGTAACAATAGTTGGTCAATTGGTCAGAACGCACCCCAACAGAAGGTGTCTCGGCACATCACTGGTACATAGCATTTACTATTAAGACTTAAAGAGAAGGCCTACAGAATAAATATCTGGAATTTGCTGCTCGTCCGTCAAGGATGTTTGATAAAAGCAACATATGAAATGATGATATGATAAAAAATCTTTAAAGAGGAGTCCCACGAAAGGTGCTTTTCATGGGGGTCCTTACATTAAAATCTACAATGTGGTAAAAAATGGAAATTAATATTGGACATAATAAACATCTCACAACATCAAAGCAATTGCCGTCCTTCACTAGAAATCCAAATTGTTGATTATCTTTGTTTCGCCCAATTAGTTCTTGATTGTAGTAATCCAAATTTCCCACTACTTCGAGTATCATAAGTATAAGTATGTATTTCATTGCCCCTCACATTGGATGTGTTCGCTTTACTAAGTAAAGTTTTCTTTACAAATGAACTCCTTTGTAACTTCCTCCTTTCTTCAAAGAATCCTATTTCATAGTAGAGCAAAATTAGATCCCATCTTGACAAGGGAAATTATTCCAATAGTAATTTCCCAACTTTGAAATAGTTGGCAACACAAACTCCAAATTTTTTGGATAAGTATACATTGCCACTTCCCTAAATCTATCAGGGAATCTATGATCTTGGATATTGATGCACTGTAGAGAATACATATGATTAAAGTATAAATAGATAAAGTTTGGTTGCAAGAGAATGTCAGTAAATGACATGAGAAAATAACGTGATAGTTGTGATAAATTCGAGAACACACTATTTTTTATAAGAATGCTTTAATTTTTCGCTGAGCCCAAATATTCTTTAATTTTCTCGGTTTTGAATCTTACATTATTTCAGTGATGTGCCGAAGACACCGTCTGTTGGAGGGGGGGGGCGTTTTGACCAATTAATCAACTATTGTTACTAAAAAAACGAGAAGGTCACATAACTACTGTTTCCAACGCTCTTGCAGCATGGTTGCCTTTCGACCGATTTTCTTGCAAATGTGAAATGTTGGGGGGCGTGCTGCCCCACGCCCACAGTTGTCACATCCCTGCATTATTCTTAAATTATTCTTAAATATCCCATGGGAAATGGGAAAGTGCAGCTGCTTCTAAATGTCAAAGTATTATGTTCAAATCTTCATTGATTTCTTACTTTATCATAAAGGAAAATATAAGTGGAGCGGAATAACAAATATGGTATCTAAGACGAAAAAGTTAATCTACAATCAGTACTATAGCTGATACAATGTACAAAAATTCTAAGTCATGATGAGACTTGAGCCTTGCATTATTCTTGAATTAGTCTTAAATTTCAGCGATCTTGAACCTTAAAATTCTTTTAATCACTTTGTTCAGGAATTATAATTCATGTAAAAAATTGTGTACTACCCTCCCGTGTCATCAAATTATGTAAAAATGAGCATAGCACAGGGATACAAACACGAAACATGCAGGAACTTTGAGAGAGTATCAAAGACGCGATCAAAGGATGGGAAGTAAACAGAACGAACCACGGTAAAAGCATCACGATATTAAATCAATAAAAGTATTGTATTGTTTTGTATACATAGAAATTCCTTCACTTGCTTTTGACAGTCGTGCTGTTATTCGTCAAAGAAGTCTCCTGCATTCGCTCCTTTCCCAAAGTCTGTTGGAGTAGGAAACAGCTGGTTGTGCAAAATCACTGCAATGCATTCTCCCACGAAAATAGTTTACACTGGACGCAGTGTATCTCTGAGTAAATGTATCTATTTAAATTTTCATTGCACGTTTCGTTCACATATATGAATGCATGGGTCACTTCGAAGAAAGACATTTAGTGCTAAAGTTTCCAACGACTAAGGTTAAGACAGTATGATTGTGATTTTTGAAGAATTCCCATTTTTGAAGTACTTACAGGAAGAATCAAAGATTTATAGTTATTGTGGCAGATTTGAAGTTTTAATCAATCTTACGTTCAATTTAGAACAAACAGCATCCATATGTCACAATTCAATATGCCTGCTTCACTGGAATGTAATCAAAAATTTTGAAAATTCTTTGTCATTTTCAGAGTAAAATCAGATTCATTGAGACTACTATTGAGTTATGAGGTAAGAAAGGATGAGGTAAATCTATTTTGCTCTTCATTGCAATGTGGTCATGACTTGCTCAGAAAATTTGTACCATAAGATAATTTTAAAATATAGAGATGAATTTTCCTTGTTGAGATTCTCTGTTGTATTTTAGAGTGATACCTGCAAATATTCAGAGAGTGTATTGTACTGCACAATCCATGTTGTTGAAGATGTTTTCTTACAAGAAAATGCACAAGATAATGATGCTGCACTTAGTGTTGCATTACGATGCTTCTTAAAAATCTTCCAAGATTTGGTATGCTTCATAATTCTTTTGGGATTCTATATAGAAATATATGGTATTTGTGTATCTATATAACTCACATAGGCACAGAAATGGATGGACAAGTATTTATATTTATATACATGTATAAAATCAGAAGTTAGTTTCAGAACGCTTTCCAATAGTAGCATCAGGCCTAACACACAGTCTGAAAGTTTGCTTTTCAGAAAATAGTACCATGATTATTGACACACAAATGCTGTTCAAGTCCCTTTATCAAGATTCAAAGAGTTATTGAAAAACTGCTAAATCCATTCTGTAGGCATTAAAAGATCATATGAAGATTTTACCTGTATTAGTCAATACACTGAAGCAGAGGTATGATTTTCATTTTATAAACATAGCTGTGAGTAAAGTAAAACAACAATTTCATTTAAATCTGGAAACATTTCATCAAGATACTCTGTCTTCTATTTTTCACCTAGATAAAGTCTTATATGACCAAAATAAAGACCTCATAGTTCAGATGAACTAGTAAAGTCATATATTGCATTCACAGTATGCAAGTTGCAATTTTAAAAAAACAACTCTTACATTATTTTGTATTTTTGGCTTGTCAGAATAAAAAAACTGAAAATTTTGCTAGTCATATGGTAGTAAGGACATTTGTGGATAGCGTAAGTTGTCCTTATATATTTAGCATGGAAGTTAAATTGAGCATGTGGTTGCTATACAGGGGTATGGTGTACATTATGATGTTCACTTTAACTTTTGTTGTGGCACCAGGAATTTTCTGATAGAGGGAGGGTGTTCCTTCTACACAGGGCTAAAATACAGTCCACAGGGTACTATAACTACAAAGAAATCTAAGAAATTACTTCTTCACCCTCTGATGGAGGACTAGCATGCTCTGACAGAGGAGCTATACCTCCTTGCCCTCTTCAAGTGCTACCCCTCCATGTGTGGTAATTTCTTCCCACAAAACACAGCATCTGATTAACCTTTGCATTTCCCCTTTTACCATTTAGAGTTGCTGATGGGCATACACTGAAAAAAGTTAGGATCTGTGGTATGTAATAAATGTTTACTTGTACTGTTTTGAAACATTCTTGTCATCCTATTTATTTGAAATATGTATACACACATTTCACTCCCTTTCTCCCTCTCCTTGCATCTCAGCACAAACATACATCATTCCGAGTTGTCAATGCTACAGAAATGATCATTATTTCAATCTGTTTAATTCTTGTTCATTATTTTACTTCAAAGAATCACTGATTGAGCTCATATGTGACAGTAAGCTACAGCAAAAATATGACAATTGGACTTCTATAATCATTGTAAGTACTCAGTCAGTTGTTATTTGATGTGTACCATAGGAATAACTTATTTAGTTGGTATGTCAAAGGTAATATGTTATGCTATCTGTATGCAGTTCAAAAAATTTTAATTAACAATTTTAGAATTAGCATATGATTCTTAACTTGGCTCAAGAAACTTATTGATACTTATGATGAGATTGGACTTTTCTGCAGGGAAAGCTTATCTGGGAGAAGGTTGACATTTTTTCAGCCATTAAAGGGTTTCTTGATCAAAAGGTAATGTATTTAAATGGTTCTAATTTTTCCCAAGGTTGCTAAAGGAGCTCTTAGGCTCAGTATTGTTAGCTGTTTACATACTTTTAACACCTCATTCACTTATGCATTTGTTCTTATGCATCTACTTTTGACTTAAAATTAAATGCAGAAGAAATGAAGAAGTGGCCAAAGTCAAAAGTTGACCTTGAGTGAAAATTAGTCTTAAATTCATAGATTGAAAAAATCAGCACTTGGCATATTTAGCCCAAAATTTAACTTTCTACAATTCCCATGCCTAATTTAGAGTATTCTTCAATACCTTTCATGTAAAGCACAACTTATTTAGGAACCAGATGATACTGTAGCAAATCAGAGAGCAAAGGTTTGTCTTGACTTAATAACACACTTGGTGAAAGAAGGAAAGACTGTCAAGGTAAGCTGACTTTGGTATGGCTATGTTCAATTGCTCCTTGTTACATGTGTTATAAAATCATTCTCAGTTAAACAACAGAGAATGCAATTTTGATTTAAGAATGATCTGAGTTGATTTTATTCTATTTTGTGATTAGGGGTGCTAACACTCATCATCATCATCATAATCATCACCATTGTGGTCATCATCAATATCATCATCATCACCATCATCATCACCATCACCACTGTCATCATCACGGTCATCATCACGGTCATCATCATCATCATAATCATTGCTTAAAACCCATAATTTCCCATTATGGGTGGGGTTGGGTATGCAATCACTGCATTCAACAACAGGTGAGCTTGTGTCATATACTCTTCTATTCTCAAAACTTTCATGTCCTCTGTCCAACACTCAATATTTCATATTAAAATTCAGGTAATGCTTGGTATCAACATTGAGTAATTGCATGAAATGTGATTATTTATATTGCAGGGGCACTTCACCAAAGTGTTTTATGGAAACTGTTTGGTCATATTCTTGAAAAGACTTACAAATATTTCTCATGATGTGATCAACTCACTTTTTGAACTGGTAAGGAAAGATGTATACAGTTTCCAAGTGCTAGCACCATTGTGTAGCAAAACAATTCAAACAGAAATATGACAGCTTCAGATCAGAGCTAAATAATGGGCTGTTTTGAATTCCTCTTTGCAGGTGTTAACTTTCACCTCTTCTTTATATCTTATGTTACATCCTGTGTGTTATTTTTTTAGATATATAACAGAAACTTCACAAATTCTCAGACTTTCTACATATTTTTTTTAGATATTACCCTATTGATTTTAAATGAATAATTTTCTTTTCAGCTTGTGAATGGACACTGGATACCAGAAAGTTTTTGTAATGTAATTGCCAATGGTGATATTACAAATGTATTGATAATGATTCTACCTAACCTCTCACCAGAGTTACAAAGGTACAGTTTGTGCTGCCACTTCCTTCTTTTTAGTTTTTAAATATTGGCTGAAAGGAAAGAGTACACAAAACCATTACATTGAGAAACATAATTTGCATTCTGGGAAATGCTAGAAGTTCCAATGCTAGAATAATATGTGTAGTAAGGAAGTAATATTTTCTGAAATGGTATCAGACCTTGGGATTATTGTGAGAGAAATCCTACATGGTGTTGATAATACTTTCTACATTAGACATTTTATTAATTATATCTCTTATTTTCTTTTTGCTTCTTCCTATGGTATTGAACTATAGTATTATAATTAAGTAAAGTTTGTTTGTTTGTTGTTGTTGTTATGTAATGATGTTGAATTAGTTATTTAGTAGTAGTTGAATTTGAAATTCAAATTAAATTTAAAAATTAAATAAGTTATGGATATTTGCAGGCACATATCCTTCTAGTAAGGTATACGTGATATTGATTCAATACAATACTAGTAAATTTGATGATCACTATTGAGAAATTGTGTTGTACAATCAAGCTTATACCCAAATATCACTCTCTTGACTATCAATTCTTGATTAACAGACATGTTTGTGAAACACTGAGAGTGATGTGTGCAACAGTGGCTCACAACAGGATAATTGCATGCCATTATGATGCCATAAGTAGCATAATTGAATTGCTTGAGGGTAGCAGACAATTACCAAAGCATATTCTCAGTGAGTAATTATAGATTGTTGATCTATGCCATTCTAATAAATGGACTGCAGATATTCTATGTGTTCCTGACTGTCATGAGCATACTAAAGAAAAAAGCTTATACAGAAGATTTATTTGATAAATATATTTGTGCTATGATAGATAAGCAAACTTTTTGCACCACTAAATATGGGATAATTTGAACACTATTGTTCCATCTGTCATTGCAGGTTGCCTGATTAGTTTGCTAGAAATACTTGGAAGTTTTTCTATAAAACCAATTCATTTGAAACAGTTGATTGGACTCTTCAAAGGCAGCAATGAAACAAATCAAGTATGACATTGTTAGTCTGACTTCTGTTTCTAAATGGTGTTGATTATATCTTTTCTCTCTGGAACTTTGAATTGTTTTTAGGCACATGAATTATAGTGTCTGTTTATCCTTTTTGGGTAGAAAGTCATAGTAATTGATTATGAAAATGCATAAATTATGTATTGAGTTTTATTTTGTGTAGGTATCATACAATGACAGGCTTCTGCAAGCGCTAGAGCGAATGGCATCACAAGTAGATGGCAGGCAGCCAGGCTATTTCTTTGATTTCTATGATCCAACTGATGTGTTTGTAAGTAAATGCTTGTGCAGATGTGAGGAAATTTCGAAAGCTTTCCTTTAATTTATGTATTTATATGAACAACGTGATGTGACAACATGGCACCAGTATTTATACTTCTCCAATTAATATGCATTTCTTGTATTGTAAATACTATGTTATTTTTTATACATACAATTGATACTTTTAGACATTAACTGGATATTTAAAATGCACAATAAAGTGTTATTTTTCTTTGGCATGTGAATCACGTTTTGTTAATGATGCCTTTTTTAATAGGCCCTATCAGCTCCACCAATTCACAAATGGAATGGGAAAGGGATAACGTTTCATGCATGGCTGTGCCTTGATTTCACTCTTCCTACTCCAACTCAGCATCGAAAAGCTAATTCCAAAGTCAGACATATGCTATACAGGTACAAGTGTCAATATTGCTTTAGTGAATCTGTAAGATTAAGCGCAAAGTAGTTGCAACCTTCTGTTCCAGATTAGGTGGATAGATGTAGTAGCCTACATTGTGGAACAAATGATTTTTGAGTTGTATGTAGGTAGTCCTTTTTAAGAAAAAGGATATATTTCCTAATCCACAAATCAGGTTGCATTCTTTTTGGTATAATATTAAGATATTCCTGGAATGAACACACCAGGACCTGAGTTTTAACGCCATATTTTTGTTGATTTATTTCTTCAATTGAGCAATGGCTTTTTCTTATTTCAGCTTTTTGAATTCAACTGGTGAGGGATTTGAAGCCTTCTTTACTGAAAAAGGATTTCTAGTTATTGGTGTTTGTACCAAAAAAGAGTACTTAACTACATCTGTGACAAAAGTTCCATTTGGTGATCAAGAATGGGTAAGTGTTTTCCCGCTGTGAGAGTACTCGAAAATCTGTTCTACTCTTTTCCCCTGTTTTGAATTTTCTCTTTTCTTCTACTGTCTTTCCTTGTCGTTAGGAGACATCAAATGCAAGATATTCAAAGTTGCGTTCAGGCTAAGAGGGACTAGTGTAACAAGGAGACTGGTTTAGAGACATAACGTAAAGCTTAGCGCACACAGCACGGTTTTTGTCGCTGGCACAAAGATCTTGTCTTCTGTTATCAGCGACGAAAAATTTATTTTTGCATGTTTGTTAGTGAAGATCGTCGTGAGCGACAAAAATTTTTGATATGTGTTTCCCGAACAAAGTTTTCATCCTCTACGACAAAAATCGTGCTCTGAGCAGCAGTTACTTGGAGCGACAGCTTTCATCATCTAGTTTCTTCGCCAATTCATTCTTAGTGTAGATGTCCAACTATATGTCATGGCCACTGGGCATGACATAGACAATGCGCCTAGTGGTATCGTTTGTCAATGCATTTTATTGATGTTGTATTCACAAAAGTGCATAGAAAGAATGGATGATTAATTCAATACACTATCCTTTCAACTTTTCAGCATTCACTGGCCATTGTACACACTAAAAGGTCTTTTGGAAGGAGTTTTGTGACTGTTTACATTGATGGACAGCTTTTCTATCAAGCCAATTTAAAGTACCCCATTACTGATGTAAGTCCAGCTTTTACTATTCAAGAGTTAAGTCAAGTATTTATTTTGCAACTAATAGCACAATTGCAATAGTTTCCATTCCTGAACAAGTATGTCATTGCCTGTATAGTACCAAAACAATAAATCCAAAGGATAAAATTTGCTATGTTATACGACTTTTGGCTTTAGATAAATTGATTCAGTATGTTTTCTTGCTACTAGTGCCAAACCTTAGACACTACCATAGCTTTGCGCAAAAGAATCACACATGGTACCATTACTAATCACTAAGTCTCATAGGGGTGAGCGTGATAGCATAGCGCTCAAATCTTGATTGGTTAATTTAGTTTCGAAAACCGTTTGTTGACGAATTCGCCGTCTTCTATTGGTGGAGACGGTAGGGAGAATTTGGTTGTGATCAAATGTATTAACCAATCAAGATTTGAGCTATATGCTGAGCGTGAGAGAACATTCAACCAACTGAAAGTAAACTGTCGTTACTATATACTGCGTATTTTTGCCTTAGCTATAAGAACTCTTTAATATTTGCAACGGTTTCTTCAGGACCTTGTTCATTCAAACATTGGCTATGGCGTTCGTTTTAATCCGAATTTTTACTACAACATACACCCACCATCAGTCCCAACAAAAGCAACGAAGAATGAGGATTTCCCAGAGTGCATAGCTGCTGGACAGCAGAACAGAATCTGGGGAGAGATGTATATGCTGAAGGGTCAGATTAGCTCGTTGCAGCTGTTCAACGAATCACTTAGTCAATCCACGTTATCAGAACTCTCCCTAGCAGGTAGGTCTTTAGAGACTTCTTGCCTGTACCACATTTTGTATCACAGTGGTCCATGCCCGTAAGAAATTGGTACAAGAGCGTCAATTCGCACGTGTGCCCATGTCTGCACGAGCGATTTCCCTTAACTATTTGGAATGGCACGTGCGATTCAAAATTTGTGTATCCGAAATATAGTTTCTTGCTGCTGAAGCATGTATAAAACGGGATATGACAGAGTTATGAAAGCAAAGGGTAACAGTCACTAACGTTGCAGCTACGACAACGAAATCCGTATTTGCCCTGTGCGATTCCACTGTTGACAGTGATGTTGGCACTGGCGATTTTTCGCTCTAGCAAGGGATTTGGCACGTGTGCGGACACGTGCACGTGCAATCGCACTTGTCTCAGGGCATGGACTGTATCACAGAATGTAGTTTTTGTTTTCATGGGTAAGTTATTACTTAGAATCACTCACCCGCTATGTAACAACTCTAGTAGGGAGGGACGGTACCCTGGTTTGTTATTGAGGGAGGGAAGGTCTTATAAATCATAAAATTAGGGCTAATTAAAGGTGAAAGACCCCTCTGACTTTAGTACTCTCAAGTAAATTTACCGATCATTTGTATTTCAGGTTCCATGATAGTATCTTTTGTGGGATCTAAGTGCATTCAATCTTACATCTGTTATTTCCAGGTCCGAAGAACTGGGATCACAATGGTTTTTCTGACACTCTTTCCACCCAAAGTCAGTTTTTTGAGATCTCAAAGCAATTAGTTCTACATTTCGATGCCAAGGTATGAAGGC
Source organism: Cassiopea xamachana (assembly GCA_900291935.2). Classification (NCBI taxonomy): domain Eukaryota; kingdom Metazoa; phylum Cnidaria; class Scyphozoa; order Rhizostomeae; family Cassiopeidae; genus Cassiopea; species Cassiopea xamachana. The sequence continues at coordinate 15,390,735 of OLMO02000301.1, read as the reverse complement.
GATCTCTCCTTACTTTTGTATGTCACATGAATGGGAGCAACACTGCCAGAATAATAACTTGAGTTCTAATCGGAGATTTCATGATAATGTGCTTAGAATTTGGTTGTCCAAAAATATGCTTCAAGTTCATACTCACTTGAATGAGCACTTATGTGATTATAATTACTGTTGAGTAGATTTTGCTGCCGTAGAAGAGAGCAGAAACTCTTTTGATTAATGGTCTGTATCTGGTACTGTAAGGGTCTCAATAATCTGTTTAGAATCTGTTTTACAGGCTGCATCTGAAAATATCTGCGTAGATCTCAATCCAAATTTAGCTTCAGCAAGTAAACACTCACAAAAGTAAGTATTGAAACTATACTATATGATGTCGTCAATTATTCCTATTGTGTAAATGGAATCTGTGTCTTGTTACTATCATAGTTCCATAGGCGAGGATTGGTTAGCCTATATCAAGTTTTAAAGGTATAAGGCCAATTTTTCAAAGCTCTATAGCATCACTAAATGCCCCTTCTGAGAACCAAATACACCTATAGATTATTAGCAAGTGTAGTTTCTTACTGATAAGCAATCAGACATCGGCATTATGCTTAAGTTATGACATTTCAAACTCAACGTTGTTTACTTTTTGAGACAGTGCAGCTGTTTTCCTGCAAATTTAACTGAGGCTTTAATCACAATTACAACCTTTTGTTTTCAGCCTTTCGGCAAGAATATGCTGCGCTTCGGACATTAAGGTAACACTGACTGTTGCAATGAATCTTACAACGGACAGCATTAATGTGGATTTGTTTATTCAATCCTAGAGCATGTGCATATCGTACATAGCCTAGTCATAATGTGTGCTGCACTTCATTGATTTTGAGATTTTCTGCGTTACTAAATACTTTTTGACTACTTACTGTCTTTCTCGTACAATAAATGCATACACGTTGGAGTCTTTTTTACTGTTTTTTCCACAGAGTTCAATTCAATGCATTGGTGGATTACAAGTCTTGTTTCCTTTACTTGAGCAAGTGAAATACACTGAATCATCTACAGAAAAGCTTGATAGAGATATCTGCTTTCCACCAATAAGAGACTGTGAGGCTGTAGCTACAAGGGAGCTTTCTATAATCAATGAAAACCCTACCAATGATGTCACAGAGCCGATTACATTTAATCATATTGGGCAAACAAGTAGCGAAGACGAGGCAAGCTTGAATGGCGCGGTTGATCGCAGAACGGCACACGACGTACTTGAACAGAAGCCTGAGAAGTACGAAATTGACCACCAACTAATGACCGACGGATGTCAGCAGGGTGATGATGTTCAAGATGGAGCATTGGATAGCACTGTCCCAAAAGGACAAACAGGAGGAGATGCTAAGATGCGTGGAGCAGGAAGCTTTCTTGTCATTGAATCACCGTACGTAAGCAATGGTTACCACTATAGCTGAACTGTGCTTGTAGCAATGGCTTTCTAAGTATTTACTGAGCGATCCAACTAATAGCATCATCTACATACAAGTTCTTTTGAATCAATGACATCATCTATGTACAATGAATTTATGGGCCCACCAATGGCATCATCATATAGGAATTCTTTCAAATCAATTACATCCTGTAGACCTAGAAAATGCAGTTTCTTCTATGTACATATGTTTTACCATGCTTAGAATGCTCATTGTATTGCCTAGCTGTAGAGAGTAATAGTGTTTTATCCCTTTTCACAGCCAGCAAGGAAATATTGAGCCAAGCAAAAGGCCTGCTGTTGAGGACTGGGTTCTAGTTGACAAATCCACAGTGCGAACCAGGAACATGACGTTTTCAAAATGGGCAAGGGATGAGGATCACTATAATTTGAATGGGGCTGCCTATTTCATGTCCTTGTTACGGAATATGCTGATAGGTCAGATAAGCGCACAGGAGTTCTTTCTTCAGTCCAAAGGTGTACAAATTATGGGTCTGATCCTACAGAAGTGTGATCCGCGGCTTATTAATGTCGGGTTGTTAATGTCACTGCAGGCACTTGTGGAAAGCCTCATGCAAAGTAGAGATGAACTGTTGAAATCCGTTTATCAACACATTATGTTCGATTTCAGAATATGGACAGACTCGGACATATCTGTTCGTGTGGCTCATGTACAGCTTTTATCAACTTACATAAAAGATGACCCGGAGTACTTTAATCAATATTTTGGTGTTAAATTTATAGTTCAAGTCATAAACACACATTACAGTGACAATTCTAAGATTCAAGTAAGAGAAAACAGTGTTGAGTTGAATGACGGAGACAGAAAATGCGTGAGAATGGCTTTGCTAGGTGAGTTCACAAGCATAATTGTGCACCATACATTAGCTCTCCTCCCTTGGTCATGTATGCATATGTCACTAGATGACATTGAACCACATCTATGTGTATCTTTACCAGGACATTTCCTTTCTTAGTATTAAATGGTAGTGTCATTAACTGTGCGAAAATTTCGACGTCATCATTCTCAAGATAATTGAGAAATACATTGCTGATATACACCTTGAGGAGAAGGCAATAGGAGGATCTGTGTCCTCGTGATGCTAAGTACTTTTGGGGCTTAGATTTTAGGCACCAAAATACTATGCGACCTGCTTGGAGGTAATGGAGTCAGATTCAACTTCCTTGCACACTTGTATGTCGCTTTTTAAATGGTATCATCAACCTGATTAATCTTTTTTCCAGGCATGGCTACATTTTACCTCAAATCACGCTGCTCTGAAAGTGATATTGCTGCCTTGATTTGCTACTTATCTGCAATAACAGATTTGGAAATTCTAGCTGAGACTATTGAGATTGTGAGGCATATGATTGAGATGCCTGGAGATAACCAAGCGAAGTTGTTCCAGATGCTGGCTGGTATGACGTAGCTACAAATCTTTTTCATTTTAAAATTGTAAAGGATCTATGATCGAGTAGGAAGTGGCTTTAAAAAAAGTTATCCAAGGATTTATATAAAGCAGTTGAATGCCTATTCAACGTGGCTATTGGAAGTTTTAATAGAATGCATATATGCGTATGTATGTCTGTCTACATGTATATGTATATATCCGAACATGCATGCTTTTGATTAATGTTAACCCATTAGCGCATGGCTATCCTTTTTATCATTTACAGAATCTGATCTTCCGCACGTATACATAAGATGGCTCGTGCACGACAACACAGAGAAAACAAGACTTGACATTCTAAAAACCCTTCAATTGCTACTATCATCCAACAAAGTATCTGCAGCAGCAAGATCTAAGATTCTCTTAAAGACAGTCGGATATGATTCGGTCTGCATATTGCTATCAAAACAAACAGTTTCTCGTAAAATAATTATTGCGATTCTTAAGCTTGCATTATCCACGGAACAATCTACTATCAAAGGCACGGATATATATGTTCACTTCGATATTGTCAGTGCTGTTCTCTCCATTGTCAAGCTGATGTCATCTCCAATGAAACTTGAAATTGCTTTGAAGGTGAGTGACTGGTAAACCCAGAATATGAGTTCACATAATGGTTAGTATGTATGACAATTCGGTTTGATCATTATAGGATGATTACCACATGGTATAATAAAATGATGACTGCTTCAACTCAACCTATGATGGCTCTTTTTGTAGTATGTAATGACGTGGAAAGGCCTTAGGGCCTTTAGCAATGCCCCGACAAAAGAAAAACGTAGAAAAGGGAGAAAGGTTAAGTGGATAGAGAGAAAAGATCATGTTTGTTAATGTTAGGTTTGAAGGATGATAAGTTGTAGGTTTCGGGGAAAGCAGGGGAAGGCAATGTGTTCCGTAGTTGAGAAGTTCTTGCAACAAAGGATGATATGTGAGCTAAAGTTTGTGGATTAGGTAGCGTAACTTGGAAAGGGTGAGATTGGGTAGAGCTTCTGGTTGATTGAACAGGCCTCACTGGACCAGGAATGATATTCTTGATCTCCAGAGAGCAATGATACTTTACAATTAAATATGATTAAGCTTGATATATCATGATTAAGCGCAATTAGAAGCGATTGTTCTTGATCCAGATTGATAGAGGATCATTGCTGAACATCTCTGCCCATATTTTGGCCATTGAGCATTTTTTAAATGAATATTCCCACCAATGAATATTTTTTCCAATGAACATATCTGGTAATAATTATTTCTGCTGATGTATAAATCTGCTCATGAATATTTCTGCAAATTAATATTCCTGCCAATGAATATTTTTACCAATGAATATTTTTGCTAATTAATATTGCTACCATAAAACCAGTAATATTTCTGCAGGTGAATGCTTCTCCTTTGCATTTAATAAGATTAATAACCTCAAGATTGTTATGAAGTCAGAAAATATAACATTGACAATATCCATTTTTTTCCCCATTGTAGATCAGAAACTCCATGAAGTGTCATCCATCAAGTACAAAAAAATGCGTAGTTCTTCCGGCTTGGTATGAGCCATTCCTGCAGCTAATAATGTTGCAGCCAGGTGGTGATGATGCTTTCAAACCAGATCAGATGCAAGAGGAGCTGGCTGAGGTTGTGTTGGAAGTTATCCATCTTGTCATGTGGAAAGGGATCGATGGCTCGGATGAAAGTGTGTGGAGGGTAGGTACCAAGTATGTGAAATTGATGAAAAAGACCCAAGTGTTTGTTCAGATCAAAGTGTGTGGAGGGTAGGTACTAAGTATGTGAAATTGATGAAAAAAACCTAGCTGTTTATGCCTTATTATTCGAAATATGATGGCCGGACAGCTGCCAGGCATAAAAGTAGCCGCAAGTCATATGTTTTATCATGCGGCTTCATACTGATTGGCGTTTGGCGTGCAGGTCTCAAATTTTCAATAGTTTTATGCCTTGTTTCTAGAAAAGAGGACAACCACTGGCGGCTTTGCATCAAATGGCCGCTAAAAGTGAGTTCATTTTGCCCGTGTTAGTTATAGAGAGGAAGTTGCTCACAAAATGTATTAAGGCTTGCTCAGCCGCCTTAAATGAATCCGTGCAGCCATGGGCAGTTGATACTCTCAATGCGGTTCAAGTTGTGAGGCTTGTTGAAGATTTTCTATTAAGCACAGGTAACTGCAAACGTTGCTAATTCATACTGGCATTGTTGTATTTCCATAATTTGAAAGTTATTGCTGATTCAGAAATATGCTTCTTACTTCCAACTCTCTTATACCAAGGACAGAATGGTACATATTTGTAAGTGGGATATGAATCTATAATTAAAGGGGACTGTGCGCACTATCTTATGTAAGATTTTCAAGAGGAAAAAATCTTGACTGACACTTTAAAGAAATTATTACATACATAGAAGATTCATTTGCTGTTCTCGGTATCTCTTTCAGCAACAGAGATACAATTATTTAAAACATGTGAAGCTTTTAGTGTGAGAACATGTTTACCATTATTTTGCTATACTTGAAATTCTAGAGTTCAGTGAAACTTCAGCAGAGGTTTGGGCGAAGAAATGGAACCTTGACGTAAGTGCGAAACAGATTTCTGTTTAATTTGGTATTAATGAATAGATTACTGGGTAATAATTTTGCAGTTTTGTGGAAAAGCATTCATTTTTGGAAACTGTGCATCACGAATGTTTGTGCAGGAAAAGCTGTCAGCAGATATTCAAGGAATTTGTTTTGATATCATTTTTCTAGGAAGCCTCTCTACCCTAAACTGAGACTTGATTTCAATATTATTGTACCAATCTTCCTGGTTGTTTTAGAAGTTTTATCGATCAAGATGATTATGTGAAACTACTGCTTAGATGACTGAGATGATCGTACTTACCGCGTTAGAAGCGTTTTCTATCTCTCGGGAAGACGGTCGGAACGACTATATGGAGACTACTCCTAGACATGAAGAGCAAGTGGGGGTGAATTCAATTACTATCATCATCAAAATACAGTAGGGTAGTGGAACGTTGAGAAAAGTGATACATAGGGCTTGAGTATTTGGCATCTACCATGGTCACTGCATTATCTGTTGACTAGTTCACTTTTTTCCCAAACAGATTCTGGACTCCCTTCATGATTTGCTGACCGCAATGAATGCCTGGGAAGACAGCACCGAGGCTGGATCAGAGTGGACTGAAGTGCTACAAACAGTTGAGAAGATTTTGTATGAATGTGCCATTGCTGAAGACATAACCTTTGTTTCATATGCAGCTAAGAAACTGCATCAAATGCTTTCGAGACGTAAAATTACCAATGCGAAAGAAGCTTGCTATGAGATAGGCCAGCTTAATTCAGTGTATAGTGTCCTTCTGGAAAGAGGTAATCGCTGTTTCTAGTGATTCTCACCAATATAAGGTTTCGAGTTTGGCACTTTAATGTGTTTCCACGCGTTTTTATATATGAAGCACCTTTATAAGGAGCCTTTATGTAGATGGCCGAAATATTTAAGGAACTTATACTACTAAAGGAAGAAAGCTAGGGAACTTTTCAATTTGACAAATGTTTTATAACTGCAAATAATCACGAATTCGGAAGCTGGTTCGATTATGTACAGTTGAAGTTCACATAGATACGTTAATAACACTGCTTTCCTAACTTATTTGTGATTTTAGTCTTGAGTTCTAACCAATTCAGATACAAGCAATTTAAAGGCAATTATAGCCAGAATTTAGAATGTTGATGTTTCCTTGTGTCTGTACCACTTTTATGGGATTATGCGTGTGAAAATTAAGGAACTATTACGGAACTTATAGTACTAGAATTTGATAAAAAGAGGTCCAAACATAAGGAACTTTTAGCACTAACCCTTGAGCTAGGCTCCTTATCAAAAATTGTATGTTTCATTGCTATACATTGTAGTGGAAATTAGCATTTATAAATATTGGATCGATTACTATTCAAAAATTGAGAAAAATCCTGATGGGCATGATGATTGTAATCGCCATCTTGCTGTGGCAAAGAATTCGTTAGGAAAGGCTGATGTCGTAAATCCTCAAATTAGCTCTCTCCTCAAATAAGCCCCCCACCCAAGCATATGACCGTACCTATTTGAGAGTCTGCTAGCGCTTTATAGAGCTAGTAAAGAAAAAGTAACCATTAATTAACGAAAAGTTGCCTGTCCTTTGCAAAACATCCTATTGCTTGTATGTGTAGCGCAAATGAAATAGTTTACTAGTAGAAAAACTTCAACTGGAATATGACCAACTACCAAGTAAAAATTTTAAGTCCCTCCCTCGAATAAGCCCCCATGCAAAAACCCGAAAAATAAATAAGCCCCCCAGGGGGGCTAATTTGAAGATTTACAGTATGCAGAAGTATCGAGTGAGTAAGAGTATGACAGGAGCATGATGGATATATTAAGAAACAAATGTTATTTTGAAGTCATGAAGTGGTCTTCATGTTGGCCCAATAGTATTCGTTCCAGAAATGCTTACAAGGAAAAGGAATCGTTGTAATGTTAGAATATTAAAGGAGAAGACGATAATTCAAAGAGGAATTTGGGATAAAGAAAAAGGAAAAATGTTATAAAAATTTGAGCTTTCTCTCTAAGGTTCATAGTAACCATGCTGAGATTTTTATTCATTGCAGCTATGTTTGAGATGTCTCTTTTTCAGACTTGGAATGGCCTCTCTGTTAAGGGAAAGCTGGCGTCATCCCTGATTACTTTTAAAAAATATATATAGCATATAGTCATTTTGAACGTTGATTCTTCCCTTTCTGATGTAGTATTTTTTTATCGTTAATATCCATTTTAGTTAATGTTTTTAGGACCGTTCTAGGTTCACTTTATTTGATTTTAGATATTGTATGTTTATTTTGTGATGTATGTTATGGAGGGCCACTTGAAAACCAGCACTGCTGAAGGGCCGCCCTCCTGAAATATTTGAAACGAAATGAAATGTTGAGGTTCTTATCTAAGGATCTTTTCTATTTGCAGGCAACAACAGTCATACAATATTTTCTCCTGTCTTTCGCCTTTGTTTTGAGAGATTCCATGATATGCTGAAAACAGACCATTATCCACAAGACATGCCATCATTAAATCCAGCAACGCACGAGTTCGAAGAAAAATTTGGTGATTACTTTTACAGTGATCAATATCAGAAATTTGCGAGTCAAATTGATCGCATTACAAAACGCTTCAAAAATTCACACTTGTGAGTATATAGCTTATTTATAGGAGTATCTTACATGATTGTTGAGCTCAGTACTGTCAGTAGTCCCCCCTCTCCCCCCAGTTACACACCAAACCATCCAGACTAATATCAAATGTAGTTCTGCTTTAATTTTCATACTCAGAGGTGCGCCTAAACGATGCCCTTTTTGGGAGGGGGCTACAAAAATTTGACCAACTATAATTAAAGAAATAAGAGCAAGGAAGCTCTTTGGGCAATAATATGCCACCTCTCCTGCATCATGACTAGCTCTCTTGCAATTTCTTACACATTGAGTGGGTGTCACGCTCCTACGCCTCCCACTGAATAATTCTTCAGTAACGGAAGAACATTGTGGAAAAGTTGCTGGAAAGCCCACATAAGGCCAGTTGTGGTTGCCGTGCTCTATCGATATTTAATCGATAAGGCAGTGCGCAAAGCGAGAAAATTTTGTTAAATGGCTTCTAGGTGCCTAGGAAAGGCTGTGCGAAGGCTGGAAATGGACGTGCACTTGGTTTTCTTAGATGTGGAATCGCCCTATAATTACATCCCTGACCATACCATACATTTTATAGGCATCTACGGCTTACTTAACTATCATAATTGTAACTACCTCTGATCAAAATCAAGACATGCAAGAGTATCTACGTACTAGGGTTATAATATCTCCAATTTCGAATAATATAACGTCGTTCCTTCCTCCTCCATAGCGCATCAAACTCGATTGACATCGGACGACTATGGATGGACTGTCTAAGCAGTATGGACGCAGCTAGTAAACTTCGAAGCCATAGTATGGAAGAATCTCTACAAAATTTCTCCCGATCGATTTATTCCTCATTTGAAGAGACACGTATCAACGCCCGCACGGTTCAAAATGAAATTGAAAATTTCTTAAAGCACAACATATCGATGACAAACCGTTTGTGGGAGGACAGGAAGAGGTTTCTTAGAAGCGAACGTGGTGCATGGGTTGGGAGGTAACCTCTGTTACTTATTGAAAGAAGTTTATCACGTCACGAAAAAGCGGCAACATTCTTTTCATATACTTAAAAGCTTTTTTCGTCCGACACTCCTCAGAGTATGAAAACGTTGGATAGTGACCTAAAGGTTAAGTGAAATATATATCCAGATGCGGTTAATGTGATAGGATTCGTCTATGTGGCCCCAAGTGTGACCAATTAGGACCTATTAACCATTGTATACTTGAAGAGTCCTAATGAGAAAACGAACTCTTTTTGTCTACACTAGACTGATTTTTGAGTCTTGATGTAAACAGATTCCAAAACACTTTAATGAAAAAACAATCTTGCTTGCCCAATCGACGTTTTCATACTCTGATGAGTGTCGGACGAAAAAAGCTTTTAAGTATGTGGAAAGAATGCTGCCGCTTTTTCGTGCTGTGGTAAAGTTCTGTAGTACCAACAGACTATTTACATAAAGAAGTTTATCTAATGCCAAAACACTTTAGGCCTAGAGCAAGCTTAAGGAGTGGCAATATGTACTTCACTTTAAATTTAACCTTTATCTGATTTCATAAAATTGGTTTCTACGAACTCTTAAATATAATAATGCATGTGAAGCTTGTGGATGTATATTCTGCTTTCACAGTTGAATGCATGGGTGAAAAGAATTCTAATTAATTCTAAATGGTTAATAAGGGAATAGAATCGTGAAAGTAAAATGTAAAATTCAAAAAACTTTTCACAGGAAAGATGAAAAGCAACTGTGGAAGTTATCATCAACAGAAAACTCTTCACGCATGCGACTAAAATTGGTGAGGTACCTGACAGGTACAGACCACCAAGATGCAAGTCGAGCGCGAGACCAGGATTTTGTTGATTTTGTCAACCCTAATGAGATAATGAACATTAAAGTCCCAACCATTAAAGAAGAAGATGAGTCTGTTCAGGACCTTGTTTTGAGTGGCGAGGAAGAGGTTGATGAAGTTGACGCCGAAGCTGTGCAGAAAGAGCCAACAGAGTAAGCATTTTCCATATACGTCTATGTTTGCAATTTTGTCAATGGCATAGCAGGTAGTTGTTTTCTGATGGAAGAATATTCTCCATGTTGTTTGTTTAGTAGTATTTTACATCTGATGGTTTCAATTAATGCATTATATCACATAATTTTAAGTTTATCTAGTTTATGTAGCAGCCTGAACGGGCGAGGTGGCATAGCTGTTAGAGCTCAGGACTCCTGAGCGGAAGGTCTACGGTTCGAGCCCTACTCGAGGCCCTGACTGAATGCTCGTTCACTGTTCACCCAGCACCGAATAGGTACCTGGTGGCAACACTGGGGAGATAAAGGCGGTGAGGGAAGGAACTGGCTACCCTACCTCATATGCTGATGACTCAGGATAAGTGTCCTCTCTAACAGGCACTCCTCTACGTACGAAAGTATACGGGGCTACTTTTACCTATGTAGCAGCCTCATTGTAAACAAATAAATGATGAAATTCTTAGTTATGCTTCAGTGTAAGATAGTGGCGTTACATGACCTCTTTTTGTGGGGGGGGGTGTGCGTGAAGCTATAGTATACCGACAGAAACTGGTAAGACTGTGAATTTACCGACAGAAGTTTGAATTTACTGACTAAAGTGTTTTCTTAGCAAGAATTCTTATTTATATGGGTTGCATGATGCTAGAAAGGGGTTTTTTAACACTCTCATCATGGCAAAACATGCAATCATGTACCGACGAAAGTCATTCATTCTGAATTTGCTGCCGAGATCACCGAAGGCTAGAGGTTGTGACACCCCCACACATCCCCCCCAACTAGCTACACCCCTGGTGTAATATTGCACTTGTTACTATATAATTAATATATTTTTCATCACCAAACAGGCACATGTATGATTTGAATCCGCTCGATGAATCAGTTGGTAAGGCAGTTATATCACTGAACTGCCACCTCATTACACTCATGGATGTCATTCCTGGAAAAATTGAACTGACCTCAACACATATTTGTTTTTATGATGACTCAAACGAATCACTTGCTGGATCAGGCTGTGATTTTCAATTTCCCTTGGAAAAGCTGCA
>OLMO02000301.1:15350798-15370395 GCA_900291935.2 Cassiopea xamachana | reverse complement strand
GAATGAGTTAGCGTATGAATCAATGAGTCAAGTGGTAAATTAATTAGCGAATCTATGAATGGCTGTGTAGGCGATTGAATGATTGCATAAATATATGAATGAATGTAAGAACGTGTGCAGGAATGAATAAAGCCATAGTGCTACCTATCTGTTTGATGAATTGTTCCAAGCTGATATTGTATTTCATTTAACTTTCTAGATTAAATGCACCACTGATAGCAAAGAATCTTCAATATCCAATTCATTGTGTTTCTGTAACGCCCGATGCCAGTCATATATTTGCGTGCATTGAAGATGGCAACATCATTGTGCTTGGGCCTTGATATTCGAATTCTATTTTGGTCTCTGGTGCCCTGTGCTCCTTGCCTGCGAAGAAGCTGACTTCAGAAGTGGGCCTTTCGCTCCAGCCAATTTTAACAGTAGTAAATACTAATTTTAGGATTTGTTGAGGGGAGGAAAGAAGTCCACATGGGGTTGTTTTGTTAGAGTAATAAATGCCGGGTAATGAAAGGAGAAGGGGCCGTGAGTTAAGTGCAAGCTACAAAAACTTATTTATACATTTGATAAAAATTCTTCGTAATCCCAGTAATTTTCAATGCTTGTTTCTTAGAGCCTAGAAGGCTTCAGTAAAAAGGAAAGTTAACATGTTTCTTTGCAAGTAGAATCTCACCTCCCATATCCCCTGAACATTCGTCCCTAACTTTAGTAAGCCCGAAAATAAGCAGGTCAACGACCAGAAATAGGAGTTGAAAACTTTGACGTTTTGTATGGGTCTAATTTGATTGTATTTGTATAGGTGTTGCCTTAGTATAAGTGACCAACCCAATTGACCTATTAATCAAACGGATTTAAGGAATATATCTCATTTAACACTTATTTAACATTCCTGTGACCCACGTACAAATTAACATCCCTTGCTCGATAATGCCATTCAGGAACTGCTCCTTATTCAGAGGGGATGGTACGGGAGAGAAATTGGTTGGGTGACAGAAATTCAGTGATAGAAGGTTCTTAAAAGCATTGTTGCACAATATCAAGGTTGGGTAACAAGATTTTTTGAACAAGAAATCATTAATCTTCGTTACCAAACCCTCTGCAAGTAATGAGCAGTCCCTTATTTTTGCCAACAATTTAAAATGATCATTATTCCAGGAAGTACTTCAATAGTTTTCGAAAATGTTGCATGTTCTGGTGTACTATATTCAAAATTTTTTAAATGTCCATTTTATCAAAAACCGTCCCCTGATTTCTCTATTTCAATAAAATCACAGAAAGTAAGGACCAAACTGAAAACCATGATAGATTTTTATGGTGCTATCAAGGATCTTCACACGTGTGCTCTGCACAGTGCTTGGGAACATGAAATGAAATAGGTGTACAGTTTAATAATTTTTTTTTTGAATTTATATCTAATAAATATTATTACTAAACGTCGCTGGAAAATAATAATAATAAATTTCATGGGTTGTTGTAGAATATGTACATATAAATGCGTAAAAGTGTCTTGCGTTGTAATTGAGAAATTGTTGTCAAGTTCACTTGCTTATATATGAAGAAACCTGCACAGAACGTGGATGGCAACATTGGGGCCTATAGGCCCGATCTTTGGGAAAGTAGGGATACAACAGTCAAACGTTAACTGAGATACTGTATGGTAGTAGGGTAGATGATAAAAACAAAGCTGTGTCTCTCTCTGATAAATTCAGATTAGACTCCCATGCAAACGAGTTCAGCACTATGCAGCACATTGGTGTTAGATGGGTTTCGCAATAATTATAGGTAGCTTGCAAAGTAGGAAAGAGGAATGATGTATTTGAGCTCGAATGAGGAGCTAATGAGCATAAAATCATACCATTGTGCAGGAACGTCACAAGCTATGCTGTAACGGTAGTATTGCGGAGAGGCACTTGACCCTTCTAAATTCTTTTGGACAAGTATGGATTAATCATGCAATCAAACCCTTCCAAGGTATTGACTTTGAAAAAATGGCGAGAGTTTTCCTAAACATAGAACAATGCCAGCAACCAAAGATCCCTGATCTGATACTTAATGGCCTCCATCACAAATCACTATAGATAGATTTTGTGCAGGGATAATTTCTATGTGGGGCGGTCATGGGATGGAGTCCTTTGGTTAAAATTACTGATAATCTTGGGGACTCAGCCTCCCTAAAAATTCTTGTATTGGTTTTGCTTTTCAAAGTGTATTGACCTTGCTTTCAAAGTGTTTTGTATTGCAATGGTCAATTTTACACTGCCACATGGTTATTGAGACATTTCTAATTGTTGATTATACTATATCAGTATTCAACTAAATTATCACATCTGCACTTTTGAAAATATGGGCGGGCTGCAGCACCACTTTTATAGCACTATATGTGCAGTAAAGTTAAGTATCTATTAAGGAACTGTTTATTTCCCAACCGAAATTCAAACCAAATACCTACTTAAACCGAAATATTCTTGCACACCTTAATAAACAAATTTCAAAAGATCAAGTATTCAAATTAGCAAAATATTGCCCTAATGACAAACAAAATATTAAAATACCATGCGTGTGCACGTTAAGAATCGAGTTAAAATTAATGGGAATAATTTAGCTTGATGATGCTTCTGTTTGAAAAAACGTTTTATTTCCTCACCATGCCAGCCCGGCCCTCGAAAGGAAATACAAGCTTGATGTTTAATAGGCCAGATTTGAAGCCACATTCTCATACTTTGTATCTTGTTTCTTTGGATTTCATCCTGATATAAAGAGCCCTGTAGGCTGGTGTGCCTAAATTAAGGAGATCTCTTATTCCTATTTTTGATATTACATTTGAAGAGTTGGCAAAATACAATATCATTGACGGACAACAGGAGCTAGCGTGGATAAAAATACAGTTAAATGAAAATGAAAATGAATGAAAAAGATTGCGGTATTTATTAGAAAATGAAGTATTTAGAAGCAAAAGCGGAGTTATTTTGGGAGGGGTTACAAAGCCTTAGCAAGCCACGTAGCACAGAAATATAAACAAATGCTCCAGTGAGCTTAAGGAAGATGGGCGGCTGTGCATTGACGTAGTTTCGTAAACAGCTTCAACCTTCTAACTTTAGTGCTTGGCTCAAGAAATAATAAACTTCTGGCCCGGGCAATGCACCTGCCTCAAACGGGTTGAAGAAAGAACTGTCGGGCAAAGAAGTAAAGAACAGAAAAAGAGAAGAAGGTGGCAAATAGGTATAGACCTAACTAGATAATAGGGGGTGGGGAGAGGGGCAAAATAAACTTGATACAACCCGTCTATACTATGTCATGTTAACATCTCCCTCATATCATATATCAGAGAACTTATTCACAGTTGGTTACGTGTATTGTTTATATAACTAATTAATACCAACCATCTACTCAAAAACAAAACTAAATTAACTGCAAATGAAACATTTACAGCTACTGTCATCCCACCTATGTATTTCCCTTTTAAATTTATCAAGAGAGGGTGACAATTCTATCTCATCAATGGTATTCCACAACAGACACATTCAAAAGGATAGGAAGTTTAGTCCATAACGTTGGGAACTTACTGGAGGGAGTTTACATAATTTCTTGGTGCGGAGATTATAATGAACATCTTTTTTATAAAAAATTCCCACTTATACTCTGGGTTTAGGCGATTGAACGATTTATATTATTCCATCATCAATTTTTCTAGGTTCTTTGTATGTGTTGTCTTTGTTCCTCAAATTTCAAGAAGTTCCTCAAATTTCGATTCATAGTCTCTATATAGAATCCCCAATGCATGCTTGTGAGTTCTATTAATTTCATTATAGGCACTTTTGCTACAAAATAGCCTGATCAACGGGCAATAAGTGAAGTTCGATAATACGACTGCCTTGAATATAGTGTGTCGCACGCAGTACTATCATTTCTAACATCCCATTGTTCATATTGGTTCTATGATTGGATAAACAAAACAAGATCTTTCGAAAGTCTACCGTGTGCCGTTTAGGAAATGGGTCCTTCATTTTTGAATCAAAGTGTCTAACTGAACCACGATACTCCATTAGCTGTTAGGGAAATTGAGCAGTAGCAACTTACGAAAGAACATACTAATTACAACGTCAAACATTTGGTACATTCGCATCAGCTATGTGGATAGGAAGACTTTACATGTAAAACCTCGAGCAACAGCAACATCAGCAAGAAATACTACTCATGGCTGACGTCCTTCTATGGAGCGAAAGGGTTTTGCCTTGTAGGGCGTCTGCATTGGCTTTCTGAGAAATGAAACGAATGAACGATACAAGTCGGAGATAGGAAAGGCAATACTGCATCTTTCTTGCTTAGCTTGAAGGGTAGAAGGTAGGAGGAGTAGAATTAAGTCAGATGAAGCAGATGTTCGGAAGAGAAACGTGGCCGGGACTGCAAAGAAGTCGTTTACATCACCATCCATTTCGTGAGAAAAAATGAGCTTTCTGAGAACCATTAAGTATCCAGTTATGAATTATCATGCCAATATTAATGTAAATCCGGTTGGAAAAGTGAAAAATATTCGAGACTTTATTAAAGCGTAATAAAAATTTCTCAATTTCCTGATTGCTTTTTGTGCCTGTTAATCCAAGTTCTTCTTTGCAGCTCTTCTGAGAGCAAACGATTGCATTTTCGACTGCTGGTACAAAATCTTATTGGAGAACCTTTCACACTCTATGCAGCATACACGCATTAAAATACGTGACCGTTCAAGAACTGACTGAAAGCAGCAACTCCAAACAACGATATCTATCTTTCAACCAAATGTTGTATTGAGCAAACATGGAATTTCGCACAAGCTTTTCGAAAGGTAATTCATAAAGAGGCAACAGTTTCAGCTGGAGGCGCAATATAACATACCAAAAACGTCTAAGTATTCTTGGATAACCAACTTCTTCTCCGTCACGTCACACAGAGGCATAAATCCAAGATTCATCAAGGGAGGTATGGAAAGTTATACACGTTTCTTCTACTCTATTAGGCTTAATGGTTGGGGGGAGGTCATATTGCACTTTTTGAAATTTCTCACCCCTCAGCATTTTATAATGACCCCCCATTTTAGCAAAATAAGTGAATTATCACTATCAGCAAAATTTTCACAGTCATTTTCATCCCATTATTCAACTAGTCAACTATCCATCAAGCATTTCACAACCCTTGCCAGGTGGAACACTGTCTATCACTCCATCTAATTTTCATTTAACACCATCTGGTGGGATCATTAACCCATCTATTTCCTTCTGTTTGTTGCAATTTTCCCGGTAGGTCATTTTATTACCACCCCTCCACTTTATGAAAATCTAGAAAAATATTCACCCCCCGCTAATTCCACCCCCTACAATTAAGGACACAAGAGTACAATAAATGCAGCTTTAGCACTTTTTAGAAAATCATGAAAAAGCTATGAGAACCTCAATATCAGGTGAAGAATAACTTTCTCATAAAAAGCGTACATGCTTGCAATTGCTTGTTCAGATTCCAGCAAAATACATTTGCGATGCAAAGACACTCAAAGAAACAAATCGAAAGTTTATTTGGGTACAAACGAAAGTTCTTTCACTGGGTTCCAAGTTCCAACAAACATTCTGTTTGTTCTCCAATCTGGTTATATCTGCAATTCTATTCAACTCACACATTCAGGCGGGCAGTGACTGAAAAGATGAAAAAACTGCAACCAATTGATTTAGTTTAATAAACAAATTGAAAACTGAGTTGGTGAGCATATCCTGTTGACTGAGGTGACAAAAACGCACCTCGTTGTCGGAAAGGGTCTCCCAATAATACAAAGCCTATTCGCCACACCCTCCAAAGCGAAGGGGGCACGCAAAGTACTTGCGCACAAAGAGGGAGAGAGGTTGATAAAAAGGGCATTTTTGAGTACAATGGCATTCATTATCAAGTACACGCGTGCATAAAAGCAGTGGCGGCGACACAGGGGGGCCTGGAGGGAGACATCCTCCCTCTTCTCACCAAGATCAATTTCCTAATTCTTTCCAATTCGGTGAGAAAATGTTAAGGTTAGGGTGAGGGGCCACTAGCAAGATGTTGAAATAGGTGAGGCAGCCAAGTCACGCTGCCATTTTAGGGCGTGGTCCCCATAGTCTCCCTCTCCCAGTCTGTAATGGCTGGCATCGATCCTGCATTAAAGGTGGAAATGGGGTTGTAATTATTGACCCTGTGAGCGAAGCCATCAACAGGGTCTGGATATCATCCCTGGAAAATTACTGTTGGCGAAATCTTATGAGGCCCCATAAACCTTGAAGCCCTGAAGCTTAGAAGGCCAAAGAGTCTTGATGTGGGGGCAACGTGGCCCCTATCGTCCTCTCGGCGGCTCTCTATACACGCTCGGTTTCATTCCTAAACTTGCCATGACGTTATCTTGACTCTGAAAAGTAGGGCGAAAAAAATTGTGCGGGGCTGTCCAGTTAAGGTTGGGGTTAACTGCATTTCTCAGTCTTACAAATAGAGATATTTCATTGGAATCTTACTAACAAATTCCACATACTTGGATGGTTTTCCCACATTAGAGTTGAGAGATAATCATGCGAAAAACCGAATAAAATTCATCATCACAGGAATATTTAACTCTAAATGGCTAATTTAGTGTGCGTTGTGTGCAATATCAAGCAGACACAGGACTGAGCTTATATGAGCTCATAAGTGTAATTTCGTATTCGAAACTAATAGACAGCAGTTATTATTCTGAAAACAAAGGGGGCGGGGCACCTAATGAGAGTGTAAGTACAATCCATAGGACTGGCGCCAATTTCAGAACAATGACAAGCCCCATCTGGCTATTAGTGTCCCTAATTTTTCGCAATAATGCCGATGTGACGATTGAAAACTCTGGAAAGTCTGCCCTTCTGTAGATGAGACTTGAAAAAGTCTGTTTGCTACACTTATAGGGTGTCCACGGTAATAAGAGAAAGCAAGCAAGAAAGCATACACGCTTTTTTCTTTTCATAAAAATAAAGTTTATAAGAATATTCAGGCTCAGAATCGCTGACATTTAAGAATAATTTAAGATTAATGCAAGGTTCAACTTTCATTAAGACTTGGCATTTGAGCTTTAGCACAGTTGTAGACTAACTTTTTCACAATCGACAAAATATTTGTTATTCTGTCCCACTTTCATTTTGCTTTATGACAAAGTAAGACATCAAAAGAGACTTGAAAATAATCCTTTGATTTTCAGACGGTTACACCTTCGATATATGAACATGATCTAAGGCTCAAAAACGAAAAAAATGAAGAATACTGAGGCTCAGTGAAAAAGTAGGTTGTCTTATAAAAGTGTGTATGCAAGTATACACTCGCAGTAAGTTTTGACCACCTGCTACCCTAATAGCAACGCCCCATACTGGAAACTGTAAAAGAAATGAGAGTGCTGTCGACAACCCTACCCCCATCTGTTTTGGCCACGCCCTCATTTAATGATCCAATCGTTTAATTGACCCCCTGCATATTTTTGCACCCCAGAACAAATCATCTGCATCAGAGCAAATTACTAAACAGTCATTTCTGAACTCCAAGGCAGACAGACAAACAATATCATAACAATACTCACAACCAATCTATTTTATTTCTTATGACCATTACGATTTCCTGGACGTTAAAAGTCATTATTGGACTTGTACGGTGGGAGCCATAATTTCAAAGGCAACACAGCTGTTCACAAAATACATGCATTGAAATCCAGGGTATTGAGCCATTCTATCGATTGCAGAGAAGTGCAGAGGACTGAAGAGAAGTGAAGAGAACTAAAGAGAATACACTCGAGGAGAAGTGAAGAGAAGTGAAAAGAACTGAAGAGAAGTGAAGAGAAGTGAAAAGAACTGAAGAGAAGTGAAAAGAACTGAAGAGAAGTGAAAAAAACTGAGGAGAAGTGAAGAGATTGGACTATACATCAGCCATCAACGGCTGTGCTAATCTAAAGCCTCAGTTCTATCGTGGAAAGCTTTGGTTTCTCAGTTGAAGAATAAATTGCAATTTACCTTACAGGAAGGGCCACAAGCAATCTACTTGGTAAGTCGACACTTTGAAATGAAAATAAACTCAATGAAAAAGTAAACTCGCTTTGCTTGGAATAATACTTCATATGTAAGGTAGAGCCTCAATATTCTAAAAAGCTTCAACCTTGATCCTCAACTTAACTTTGATTAACATTGAGTGAGATCAGAGATAAACCCGCTTAGGAAAGAGAAAGAAAGCTCAAATCAAGAAGAAAGGACAAGCAAACTCCATACATTCAGATTATTAAGTACTTTTATGTCTAAGAATATGGGGCATGATGCTATTTCCACTGTTGAGATCTGAAACATCGTCTGCCTTTTCACCCTCGTCCATCGAATCTCTATTTTATTAAAATCAAAAGTTTGAAAAATTTTGAGTTGTAACTGTCCCTTTGACAGGAGAATCCAACAAAGAACCAATATTAAAATCCTAAAATCCATCTTATTCATATATTTCTTTGCATTAAAAGCAACAACCAGGGACAAAAACATGGAATGAAAATGCAAAAGGAGATTTTGAAGGTTAATAACTAACGACGAGGTTTATTCTTTTCATATGCAAAGAACTATCGAAACAAAGCGAGATTTATCATACTAAAATCAAATTCAATAGCAAGATATGTTATGAGCATAGTCTAAATAGCAATTTCTCGTATTCATTAACAATTTTGTACTCAAATCAAGGATCCATGACAAGTCTGTTATGGTGATTTCTACTTATCAATTTTGAAATAACGGAATACCTTGCTACAGAACGGTACCTCGGTATAGGTGGTCCTCTTATCATGCTCAAAAATCAGTCTAATACCGATGTGAATCGCTGTTTTGAACTAGACGAGAAGCACTTGCACTTAAACGTTTAGTATGTTCAAAAGAACATACGTAAACGTGTAAAATGTAGATAAAGAAGAATATTTCTTCAAAGAATATAGTCTATAATTTTGAAATAAGAGCCGCGATAACCAAAAACGTAGTATATGAGAATATTGAGATTCAAATCCGCTGAAGCGAAGCTTATGCTTATCAAGACTTAGGGTTTTGTGTATTCAAGCTTTTCTAGATTCGGCTTTGCACTTACAGGGGCGGACTAAGCGTTCGGACCATTCGGGCGAATGCCCAGCTGCACGAAGTGGAGAAAATTCTAATTTCTGAGTATGGAGAATTTTACAATACATATATGCAAAAACTGATGTTAAAGCCGTGGATTTATCAGAAAATTGCAACCTTTTTCATTATCTCCGCCTACCAATCTATACCTTTTCTAGAATTCATGGGCCGATTTAGGCAAACTCTGCCGGGGCTGAAACATTTAGCCAGTCCGCCTCTAGCACTAAATATACCAAATCTAATGTTCTGCTCTGCTCTTCTCTCTTCCTGTTTTGTTTCTATGACGAATTAACGCATTAACAAAGACTTAAATAGGTTTGCTTGATTCTGAGGCGAGGTAGAACCTTTTGCGGCTCAAGATTTGAAGAATAAATTAAAACTCAAAATCAATAAATAGCTCAGCAAAAAATTTGATATTCTTGTGAAAAAAGAATGCATCTGTTTAAGATAAAATTAAGAAGGATGTTGGGATATGCGAGAGTGTGATATGCGTTTTGTGTTTGCTATGATTTGTGCATAAACACATGGTAACTTCGCATGTGAGGTCATATTTCCTACATCACATGTGTCAAACGCAGGCCAGCGGGCCAACTTTGGCTTGCAATGTAATAGTAAGTGGCCTGCGAGATCACATCAAATGTGCATTAGAGCTGGCCCGTGGTTTATGCTATATCTTTTATTTTAAATTTAATTTCTCATGTGTTTGCAATATTAAGAATTTGTTGTTCCAGATTCTGTGTTCAAGCAAAATTAAAGTCTGTTTCCATATAAAAAGGATAAACATTACACATCAGCTGCAGTTACTTTTTCAGTAAACATTGAGCCTGGCCCGTGATTACTTCACTGATTAATTTTGACCCATTATGAATTTGAGTTTGACACCCCTGTCTACATAGACAATCTTGGTCAGGCATGTGCTCACTCTCCTTACGGTCATGTAGCAGTCTAAACACTATGGAATTATTCACCCGTTACTTAACGCCGCACTCGCTGTTCTTGCGACCACCCTTCCCCTGTCGTAACGCTCCGTACTATAACTCTCTATATAGATCAAAAAATAGCGCAACAAAAATCCAAGTGCCTCTACCCCCTGCTTAATGGGTCAATAATCCCCATACGCATCTACCATCTATGTAAAAATCCATATGTATGGCAATAAGGGACTGCTCAGTATTTACAGAAGGGTTGGCAAAAGTAAAGGTAGTCCCTTATACTTTCGTACATAGGGGAGTGCCTGTTAGAGAGGACACTTATCCTGAGCCATCGGCATGAGGTAGGGTGGCCAGTTCCTTTCCTCACCGCCTTTATCTCCCCAGTGTTCCCACTGGGTACCCATTTGCTGTTGGGTGAACAGTGAGCGAGCCTAGACCTTCCACATGGGAGGCATGCGCTCTAACCACTATGCTACCTCGCTCGAGGGTTTGGTACCGAAGCAAAATGATTTCTTAATCAAAAAACCTTCTTATACAACCTTGAGATTGTACTGCAATAAATTCGCACAGCCATATTCAATCAGAAAATTTCTTCCACCCAACCAATTTCTCTTCAGTACCAACTCCTTTGTAAACAATGAACAGACCCTAATCTCGTCAAGAGGCTTGCCATTAAATATTACCCTCCTAAATGAGGGTCATGCAAAGCGAAAAAGGCGTGTGCGTGTTAATTCCATAAATTAGCCAGAGATCAAGTAGTCGTGCTTTATTATGATAAAAGAGTGTAATTGCTGATAGTAATCAGGGGCGTGGTATAAAAATATTTGCATGAGAAACAATGAGAAAACAAACTGATTGAGAGGAAAGATATTCACCGTTCTCTATTGAATAAGGTAAATCTTGTTCTCTCTATCAGTGTTAGGAACTGCTAAATGAGGGGTTTCTCCGAATTTCTATTTAGACTAAAGCCTAGCGCACACAGCACGATTTTTGTCGCTGGCAACAGAGATCGTGTCTTCTGTCGTCAGCGACGAAAAAGAATTTCTAGCATATTAGATATTGAAGATCGTCGTCAGCGACAAAAATCTTTTGTATGTGTTTCCCACACACAGCAAGTTTTCGTCACCAGGGACAAAAATCCTCGTCCTCAGCGACGAAAATCGTGCTGTGTGCGCTAGGCTTAAGTATTGCAACAAGCCCCTTGTGCACCGTGGACCCTTTGTGGCCCCATTGTGGATCCATTGTGGTCCCATTGTGGACCCATTGTGAACAACCTGATAATTATATGTACATCGAAATGAGAACGTAAGTTCGAAATGCCTTTGTGTGCCAGAAATCTGTCTTTTTCTTTGCGTCCGATTGCTTCATAGTATTAACGTATTATTTATACATAGAGAATTTGAATTGATGAATAAATAAAAACTTACAAAATTATAGCACTATAACCTAGTACGTCAAAAACAGATGCAGCATAGGCCATTCAAGATAGCCCCCATCAATGAATCATTTGAAACCAAATAATTTGAATTAGTCCCTTCTTAACGGTTTCCTAACATCCTACTTAAAAGTTCGATAATACATCCAGGCTTAACCATAAAAATTTTTCCTTCCTCATTTGCAGAAAAAACTATTCACCAACGGGATCATGAAGGCAGTAGCGTTTATCATCAACTTGCTTGTCATATCGGGATTCGGAAGAAGCTTCCTGGAAGATATTCCACCACCCAGACTTGGTCGTAGACTGCCACTTTCTAATGGAAAACTGATCGGTAAGGTACCTTTTGACCAGTCAGATATAAGTCTGCTTTCACGCAAAAGTGTGAAGAAGCTTTTGTCAAAGGCAGTATTCAAACAATCGCTCTTTCCAAAACTGAGCATCCTGGATCTAGCGTTTGGAGCAAGCAGTAAATCGCCGAAGAATGATGTGAAACAAAATATTATCAAGAAAGAACAGGAGATTACAGCCGACAAGAAAATTGACGCTTTGGCATTACCAAAATTAATTGCCAGTGCGCCCAAACCAAGCAGGAAATACGGCGCTGGATCACATACCAAGATGAGGAAAATTGGGGGGGTTTTCCCTCTAGTCCATAAAAAGTCCCAATCACACAGTTTGATGAATGCTAAAGAGTTGCAAAAAGAAACATGCTTTACAATCCCGTATAATGAAACAGTAACAAGTAAAGGCTGCAAACCAACCACAAGGCTAAACCATATATGCACTGGCCGTTGTAACTCGTTCTTTGTTCCTGGGTCTGATTCTGATTTTCAGTCGTGTGCAAGTTGCATTCCCACTAGTGTAAGAGAGGAAGATGTCATTCTGCAGTGCCCGAAAGAGGAAAGTGGCGTTATAAAGAAGAAAATACGAGTCATCCTGGCGTGCAAATGCCGGACTACGAAGTCGTGCAGACCTTTACAATAATGACTTCTAACGAACCTGAACTGGTGTACCAACTGGCAAGGATTTTAAACATTGCAATATCAACGACTATACTAGACCCTTCGCGAGAGTTCCACCAAAGGCATTGCGTTCACTGAAAGATGACTGCTCACTAATTGAGGACAATGGAGTTCTATTTCTCACTGGTGCATCTGGAATTAGAATTGGTTGCCGCAGTAAAAACATTCAGAACCCCTCTTTAGAATTATTTAGAGTATGGTATTAAAACAAATATGCATTGCTCTCCGTAGAGGCAATGATTTAGTATAAACAAAATGGAATTCTCAAATGCTTCATATTCAATAGAAGTCACGGAGAACAATATATTTCAACCAATTTAGGAGTCCATCCTTATTAGCTGGAGCTCTGACACTAGCCCTTTTCAACATATCAGCGTCAAAGTATAGAAAGTCGCTAGGGATATACCCATTCATTTGGAAGAATCTTCAAGAATCTCCATTACATTTCCTAGCTCCGACTGAATACAACTTGCACGCTCTGCCACTAACGTAGCTAAAGGCAATTTATGCATTTACAGGTGTACGTATTTCCATATGCACACTATTTGTACTAGGATGCATCAAGGTTGTTTTTCACAGAATACTTCTAAAGGCAACCTAGAATAGTTAGGATACAACCTATGATATCCTCTTCTAGCACTCTGTGTCACAAATCCTTCCCAAAATTTTCTTCTCTTTGTCTCTTTCTATTCAAGCTAAGATGTCTAGCACTTTTGTGGATCTGCATCCACACCTGCCTTAGTGCTGTCAAATTTCAAAAGAGCTACAAGCTCCTGACAAGGATTTTATACCCCAACCCACAAGATTGCTGAAGTTTTATATTATGCAGTGAAAAGAAAAAGTAATTTCAGAATGTAAAATCAGAAAGTTCATATATTCCTGGCTTTAAACTCCAGCAACTGTATTTTGTTTCTAAGTTTTAATTAGTTACACTTTAGTAGCTTAACACAATATTTAAGAGTGAATACATTTGTGTACAGCTTTTTATGTTTTGATAGAGTGATAATAATACTTCAATTTTCACAACCTTCTAAGATCTAAAGCTTTGTCAGTAAAAATTATAACATAATGCTTTAAACACGAAATAGTCATTGAAAAGATGTACCTGCTGTAGTTGATTCAGATGTATATGGAGAATTGTACCTGAGAAACTTCTAAATTTATATACATTCCAAGTATATACTGCCTCAGTTCGTGCATCAGTAGGGTGTGTATGCAAACATAGGCATCAAATCTTGATTGGCTAACAAAGGAATCACCATCAAAGGATTCCTGTCAATAATATCAACATTACAAGCCATCCATATTCTCATTTAATGTTGATAACTTTTGATTTATGCAAGGTATAAAAACTGCTCCTTCTGGAAATGTGAATTGAGCTTTTGAAAATGGTTGCAAAATATTTTTCAATTGTTCGAAACTATGTGATATCAGTTTTTTCGCAAAGAAAAAACACACCAAAACACAGTTTTTACCACCAAAACACACTTCTCAATGCTTTCAGAACAAGTTCTTGCAACATTATTGGCAGGGATCCTTTGTTGTTGATTCCTTTATTAGCCAATCAAGATTTGACTCCTCTGCTGGGTATGCAAGAATATTGCTTGCTCACAAGTCACATGCTAAAATGCTATTCAAATTTCTATCTTTGAGAGACACCATAATTATTTAATATGGGATTATACATTATATTCCTCAGCTATGTTCTTCAAAACCTTCAAAGTCTAAACATTTTTTCCCTTGCATCATGAATTTTAATCTCTGTCCTTTCATATTAGTCACACATCTCCTGTTCTTGTACACTTGATTTTGTATGTCCACATTTGGCATCAGTAAACATGATGTTGATACAACCTTTCTCTTAGAAATCTTTTAATTCCATAGAATAAATCAGGATTTGCATAACATCAAATGACACAATACTCTCCTATTTACATAGCTAGATGAGATGGAATAAGCTTCATGATGACAGAATTTGCTGCTTTCAACTTGAGGTCCAGCATCAGCAAATAACATTACTTACATATGATTCCAAACTCCTTGAACTTTTGTCCATCTATTGCTTTGATTTACCAAGAATATTCAGAAATTTTCCTCTAGTCATTTCATGAGCTGCAAGAATTAATACTATAACAATGAATACACAGATCAGTAATTTACAAAATCATGCAAGAACAACAGACAATAATAATCCATATTTTAAATAAGAAAACTTGGTGAATCATGATTCTGTTGAAATCAGATGAGTAAAGAAGTAAAATACATGTGGCAGCAGTAGGGCTCAAGTGGGCAACACAATAAAAAACAAAGATTCCTTTTCTAAGTGTTTTATGATAAATTAAAACACAACATGACTCCAGTAAGACATGGAACTTAACGCATTTGAATGTTAAAAGTTATCTATGATTCTGCCATTTAAATAAGAAGTGGTACAGAAGTACATGGGAAAATTAACCAATGAAAAATAAGAAAAACAGGAAAGGCGTGTATGAGAAAATATAGGGGAAACAATTAGACAGAATATATTGAAGGCCCAAAAGTAGATGAAAAAGGAACAAGAGAGGTGATCACGCAAATGAACATGGAAGAGAGAATGAACCTAGCAAATGAGGGAATGTGATTCAGCAGTGAACAGTGTGAATGTGTTATGATGTTAGAAAGGTGAGAATGAATGAGTAAAAGCAAAAAAAGTAGTATTGTGACATTCACCTAATTAGATGTTTAAGGTTAAACAAACATATCATAATGCATCATATTTGACTATACAGGAAAATCACATTTTACTTAAATCTCTAAAGAGAGAAGCCATCACAACTACATACAGATACCATTTGCATAAAGCTTTCAAATAGTATGTATTTTTTATAAGAAAAAGGCTTATCTTAAGAAAATCACAAGGCTCAATTTCCAAAGTTAAGTGCTTTTATTGGTAAAAAATTGATAGTATTTCATTATTACATTCAAAATATTTAAGATGGAATTCAGATTCAAGTATACATGATGAATAAATAAGTGCACCCATTTTAGCCAGTTTGGTTCAGCAAAAGTTAAGAAATTTTAAGAAAATCTCAGGCTCAATTTCAGGAAAAGTTAAGAAAATTGAGGCTCAGGCAAAATGATGGTTTTCTTATAAAAAAACAAGTTAACAGAAAATGAAGAAGGGATTGAAATGAGAACATGGATAAAGGGGATGTACTATAGAGAAAAGAACCTGAAATCTATACTATTAGAGAACTCAGCAACCATTAGATAAATACTTTTCACCAAGTAATCAAAGAAATGACATGAAATTCAAAGATGTGACAACCTTCTTCTAGGCCAAGCTGATATGCAAGGTTTTGCAAAGCTTTAACTTTTTCCATCAATTGAGATGTTGTTAGACTACCAAATTCTGAAAATAAATTAGATCTGATACTCTATTAAAGAAATCAGGCTGAATATTCTAAAAAAAGAAATGAGATCAAATATTGGCTATTTGCATACAAGTGGTTACCAAACAGGGTTCCCATTCTTTTTCATCAATTTGTTTAGGATATTTAAGAGAATTTAGGAGCTTTTCCCCCCATTTTTATAGGTGTTACAGATTCCAGAGAAATTTGATAAGCATTGAAGTCATTATGGTACAACAGAAAAAGTTATTAAGGCAGAGAAGTTTTAGTGTAGCAGAGGAAGTCATTATGTCTATCATGAAAATAATACATTCATGGTAGAATTTGAGTGAATTGATCATTTGACCATTTTTACTATAACAAGTTATCACAAAATAATTTATTTAGCATCATAATTAGTGAAAAGAAATTCACCTTTAGAAAACTTTATGCAAGCAGCAAAATATTGCTGACATGTAGGGTTTTTAGGATTCTTTAGGATAGTTCTCTTTTTTCTAGGATATTTTAGGATTTTCAGGATATGTGGGAACCCTGCCAAAGGAAATAAACTTGAGACAGGAATGCTTTAAAAATAAACAATAAACAACAAATCTTTTATGGCCAAATAATGAAACTACCTTGAAGCATGTCTCTGTCATCTTTATCAAGTGCTGAATCAAGAGTTGATGCCATTGTCTCAGTTCTTGATAATATTGGCTGGTGAGAAAGTAAATGTACCATCAAATTTAAATCATGCAGATTTAAAAGCTCATTGTGAAAATACAGGCAAAATTCATTCTCAAGGTACTAATGGTAAAACGTAGTGTAAAGAACAACTTTTCTCTCAATATTATTCAAATGGCCTAACAAAAGGAAGTAGTGAAAAGTGCCAAATAAATGCCCAAGAACTTACACTTGCACCATAATGA
Organism: Cassiopea xamachana; assembly: GCA_900291935.2. Classification (NCBI taxonomy): domain Eukaryota; kingdom Metazoa; phylum Cnidaria; class Scyphozoa; order Rhizostomeae; family Cassiopeidae; genus Cassiopea; species Cassiopea xamachana. The sequence goes on along the minus strand of OLMO02000301.1, from coordinate 15,353,581 downwards.
GTGGCAAACTCTACAATGCCAGGCACTAAAATTGGAAAATGAATAAAGTAAATAGCTTTTAACTATATCTATATATGTAAAGAAAAAAGCAGCAGGTAATGCACTTTGAACAAGGACTTGCTAACATGCTCTTACTACATAAACAAGATTATACATTGAAGTAGTAGAATTGAAAGCGACTAACTTTGCTCAGGCCAGAGCTCTGGTGATGAACGTAATGTTTCATGGCTGCACAACAAAGACTGTAGACCAGCATCGAAATCTAGAACCAAAAATAAGCAATTCATTTTTGATAACAGTTGTGTAAAGAAGCATGTGTATTCGTTGTTCACGTTGCATTTTCAAAGCAGAATGCCTGAACCAATTTGGATTACAATGAATGGCTACAACCGACTTATGAAAAAGATAAATTTCTTATAACTAGCCTTCAGTGTCGGGAGTAATAGCATCATGCATAATGTTACTTTGCTTTGGGCCTCTTTTCTCAGGTGTGGCCTTTTTAGTTGGCGTTTTTGACGCTGACAAACGACTTGACGTTCTCTTTGTTGGCGAAGTCATGTCCCTTCCTTTGCAACGACAAAAATTGCATTTCCCGCCTCGCAGACGGGTCATGTTGCGGCCTCGATGTCAACACACGATACGCAGAGCTCGGGCACAGAATAAGGAGTCTCATTCTGTGTCTGGGGGATATGATTCTCAAGGGGGAAAGTGAGAATGAATGACTAGGTAGAGTTCTAGCCATTGATTCTATTTTAGGATTGACAGTGTACAACAAAACTGCACTTACCTTCAAGAGTTTTCTATAGTTAACTGAGCCTTGTAGCACCCCAACAATGCAGTTTCAATGTTCACTTTAACAGCTAAGCTTATAGAATCATCTACTCATACTTTCATCTTTTGAACCTATAATTAGCACCATTTACAGCCCTTGGGAGGTCATGCATTCCTTTGATATGGAGCCAATCAGAATATAGTTGAAGGAACAGAACTACCATCATGATAACAAATAGGTGAAGAGAATTGCCACCATCAGCATAAGAAGACAATGATGTGCTTATTGAGGCCATGAAAAAAGATAATCACTCAGCTGTCTTGAGTACTTGTTAATGATGTTCTAAACAGATTGTCTATGGAAATCCACTCCTTTGGGTGTAGATAATGGTCATTGTTAGACCTAGCTAAGCCCAAGAGCAGTGCACAAGCTCTTATCAGGTTTCAAGTACACAAGAAATATCCATAATTTCAAGGCAAAAACTCTCTATTTCATGACTGTGCAATGGAAAATAGTGAATATTACAAAATCACTTTCAATATTTGTTATTATGCAATACAATAAATTATAAAGATCAATATAATGAAAGGGACTGGCCATCAGCATGAAAATTTGATGAGTTCACCCTGGGATATATTACAAAGTGCTAACTAACAGCCGATTTTGATTAGAAATTAAATATAATAGTTTTTATTGATAATTTTCTTCATTTTGAAGCTTAAAATGCTATCATCTTTTATTACATTACAATATGAAATCAAATGAAAGCAAAATATAAGAAACAAATAAATCAATGATATACTTGAGTAAGGTGTATGTATGCTACATAGGATGTGTTGTATTTGGTGCCAGGTGTTGTGAACATGAGCTATAGCAATACATGTTTTTTTATAAAGAAAGTTCTTTTTGCCCTAGCACTGACACTTTCATAATTGTTCATGATTCCAGTATAAAAAGGTTCTTAGCAAAAACTTTTGAGTTCCAATATTTTGTGAATGCAAAGTAATGGAAAGTGGAAAAGTTCCATGTACACTTGAAATGATGATAAATCTTAATAAATAACAGAAGCTAAACTGTTAGANAGGGTAGCCACCATCACATATATGACATTTTGTACACAGATAAATAAAATTTTAGGTACATAAACACTAAAAATCATTCTTAAGTCTCAAAAATCCAGTGCTGAACTTTCTTAACATTTTGAGCAGCTGAGAACTACTGCCTTATAAACCAATTTCTTATTTTAGAAATGTGCATCACTATAGTACCCATTGAAAAGCCTAAACTAAATGCTTTCTGGAGATAGGATCAACTTCAATACAGGTAAGGGGCAAACCAGAAATACTGCATATTGAGCACTACTTTGGCATTGAATATTGTCTCTGGTAGTGCTGCTAGGAAACACTGGATTTCTACCTGGTCCTCATCAAGTATATTTCAACTAAAGTATGCTGTGACTACTCTTGATGTGTAATATTATAGGAGTGAGCTTTAGTTATTGTGAGCATGCTAATCATAAATATTGGTAGATAACTAAAATAATGCTCTTAATGCTATTTCAAAACTTTGCAAAGTGCTTTCAATGTACCCTACATAGCTTAAGTGTTTTCACCCTACGATGTCATATTCTATCTACTCTTCTGAGCCATCCAGAGCAACTGACTTGATATCAGTAGCAGAATCCATTGTAGCACATCCATACCACATCCCAGAGCCCTTCAGAATCTTCTTATCTGTTGTTGTCACTTCCATTGTAAATGGAACTGACCTTTTCCTTTCTACTATGTTAACTGTCACAATCATCTTCCTTCCTGGGCTAACAGTCAGGCCACTTGAGGATGTAGCATTTCCTGTCACAGATGCTTCATCACTGATTATTGATCGTAAACTTTCACAATGAACTACTTTAAGCTGAACACCATCATCAACTTTACATAAGGCAGGAACACCTAAGAAATAATCCAGACAGAACATTATGTGGTGACAAGGAACAAGGGAAATACAGTTATAT
>OLMO02000301.1:15325493-15335797 GCA_900291935.2 Cassiopea xamachana | reverse complement strand
TAAATATATATATATATAATATATATATATATATATATATATATATATATAATATATAGTATAGTATAGCACTCTTTTGGATAACAACTTAATGGGAAACCATGTTCCCAAAAGATGGCCTTCATTAATGCAACCATCGTGCACTTAAACTCAACGTAAATCCAGGTTGCAATTCCCAAAAGACTAAGATCCTCCACGAAATTTATCACTTGAAACTTGAAACTTATCCTTCTTGTGTTTGTTATATGTTTTTTAATTGTTGCCTAGCTTCTGCCCCACGCCTCTCATAAAAACGTTTATATTCTTCCTGTTTACAGGAACTGTCTAATGCGTTTTCAGTTACATGTTGTGGAAACCGCTACTCCGTCCCCCTTTCCCACGAGGCTGTCGCTATTGAATGCAGCAACCATGCACTGAAACTCAATAGAAACGAGGCTCTAACATCCACAAAATTTTCTTTTTGCAAAGCAGGTGCTCTCATATCTCATTAGTTAAAACAACAGCCAGGTATGTGTCTTATTAGTCTACCGTTGGCACATGACCTTTCACTGACCTGAGCTCTGAACTGAGACCATGGATAGCATATTCGAAACATATACTTGGAGTAGCTTAAAGATTTTGTAAACAAAACTGCCTTTCATGATTTTGTGTAAGCACACCGAGGTCATATGAAGATGAAGGATCTGTATTCAGTGATGTGACAAGCTTGAGATGAGCGTGGATCAGTGCTATCCAAAAGAAGTAAAAGAAAATCTTCACATTGATGCAAGTTAGAGGAAGCGCAACAACCAAACGACAAACCTAGTCTTTTGAGGGGATGAAATACTCGATGTGGGACCTTACTATTTCCACTATCATTTCAAGTGAGTTACAGTGGCTTTGACTTTCATAACTTCAAGGAAATGAACAAAGACGTAGCTATGGTGAGATGATTGCATCTGCAAACTTCTAGTCATGCATTGCTTGGCAGGCCTGATCATTGGACTGGCATAGCATTTGATAAGTACGACATGCAAAGCTATTAGTCAATACCAAATTAATAAAAGTGTACTTAATTCAACAGGCTATCTTCTTTTCATAAATAATCAAAAGATACTGGAACGAGTCTATCGCGTGGAGTAATGGAAATTTAAATGGAAGGAAATTGTTGTGTTGTAAGAAATGGAGAATGGTAGTTATATGTGCCAAAGGACCATCTGGTTTTTGTCTTGTGGCTTTTAACGTTCAAGAAAAACAAATTGTTTCTGCTGCCATGTTTGCAGAACCTTGCCATTAGCAATAAAATTTCTGGTGATTTCATTCTGTACATTTAGCATAAACAGGAGATAAAATAAACCAATCCACTAACATTGAAAGATTGAGCATTTTAGCAACGATTGTGATACAGAAAGTCATGATTTCAATACAATGTAAGTTATTGCTAGCAATTTCGTCCATTTTAAACTTTTCTCAATACTTTCATTCCAACTTCATGTCTTATGTAGCTTCCGAGTGTTAAGTCTCATGCGGGCACTTAGCGTTTGGCCCGTTGTCAATCATTTTGGTGTGCGCTTGAAAATTGTCTACACGTTCTCCTTCGACCATTCCTACTGATTTAATGACTTTTCCCTCTTTAGTTGTCGCCTCAAGAGTGAACTGCCTTGTGTAACGAATGGACTGGAATGTTACTGAGATACATGCACATTTTTTGGGCTTCACCTTCACAGATATGCTTTTCTCCACTGTTCTTGAGTGCTCTGCTCCATCTGTGGTTGTCTGATCGTTTTTGTATGTGAAAGTGAGCTTTCCAACACTTGCTGTGAACAAGATTTCAACGAAAAGTCATTAAGAACTGTATCTAAAAACAACGAAACTTGAAAGATGACTTAAGGGCACAATTAGGAGAATGATACTATACCCATTCGTGTAGGAGAGATAAAATTGTTAATGAATATAAAAATGACTCGAATTTTCATTAGATTACATAAGAAGATAATTGTAAGAAGTTCTGAAACCTTTTTTCTTCATGAGTTCATACCTGTAAGACCACTGGTATCCCCTGAGATTGAAAAGCCATGCGTTTTTGTATATGTACGAGTCTCCTTGGAAGAGTCTGTATACTTTATAGACACATCTTGATCAGCGTCTTCTTTATCTCCTTCGTAGCAAGTTTTAGAAGATTGCTGACTATCAATCATTTGCTGAGGTTCTATTCGAGGCCTCTCGTCTCCCGTCACCAAAAACTTGACACTCTTTGCATTCTGATAAGATAATTTGTTGTTTTTATCAAGCTTAGAAATACCATATACGACACTTTTCTAACAGTCAGTACCATAAGCACAGGAGAGGAGGTGGCAGAAGGCTGCTATCCCCTTCAGTTGGACAGAAATCCGTTTTATTCGTGCAACTTTTCTGACAGAGCAATAAGAAATATTCTTACTGCTCTCCAGATTTCTTTGGTCATTCAGACAAAACGCTTAAAGCCCCCCTGAATTTAAGCCCCTCCTACGACCATGTTCAGTAATATTTTGCAAAGATTTACTTAGCTAAGTTTAGGAGTTTAAATTGCACCCGTATTGAAAGGTATAATTAGGACAATGAAGTGGAACGAGGGTTGATAACAGACAGAACAATGTCTATTTATACGTCCATCCAAAAAGCTAGAAAAGGGGCACAACACCTGAAGTCCTTGAATACTAACAAAATTTGTGTATAATCAAAAGATGTTAACAATGCTGTCCCTAGCAGTTCTGGTGACAAACATACGAAACAGCTTGAATGAAAGAATGGGTGATATTAGAAACGTTTTGATACACATAAAGAATTAACAACTCTTACGTCCTTGAGGGTCAATTGAAAAAATTGAGCTTCCGATCTCTTCAAGTATTCATCAGTGGCTGCCTTCACCAGAGGATAAGATGGTATCCCAAGGCGATGCCCAGAGACATAAACATACTTTTCTTGATTTTTGATTTTGTAGAAACCATCACCATCATCATCTTCAAATTCAAATATGTATTTCTGCTTGTCAGCCCCATCACCTGGATCTCCAGTTGAAGCTAGAACATTCTGATTCCAATGCAGGATAAATCCTGACTTGCTGTTTGAGACGTACATGTAAGCATTCTGCTCAATATTAAAGATGTAATATTTATTCTGTGCAGCTGGCACCTTTTTGATGAGAAATAGATTTCTCTTTCCTAATCTATCACCTCTTGCTTCGACATATGCATTGTGCTTTCCTGTAACCTTGTAATCTTTAGACACGAAAAGATATTTCTCACTTGAAGGATTGTATATAAGAACTGGCTGTGCAGCCTCTTCTACAGACTCTGGTGTTAAGCCAACCAAGTTGGAAGTGGTATCATAGTTAAGAACTCTCTTCCATGCACCTGCATTTTTCAATAATCTTCCTCGCTTCCTTCCTGTTTTGGATCCTTTGACTTCAGTTGCAGGCTCCACGGGTCCAAGGGAGTTCTTAGCATCATTGTCTTTAACTAGAAGTGAGCACGTTAGTAAGTATAGAGCTTGCGCAATAGAAGGCTAACGCATTTGAGAGCTAACTAAAAACTCACTATTTCAATGAAGCACAGCTTTTGAACTTAACTAATCACAAGTCATTTACTACGAGAACTCCCTAATTCTCCTGTTTTTCTAAATATATCTCCCAGATCTTCTAGACTTTGTTCACTCCAAGAGAAACAAACATATTTGAAGCGAAGTCAGAGATATTTTGGTGCTCATATTAAGAGTAAATATGGAGAACATCTATATTATTTTTCCATGTATTATGTTGCTGTCAAGAATAATAAGCAGTTTTTCTACTATCAAAAACTCAGACAAGATAACATGTGGTTTTGCTATTTAACTTGCTGAAAAAAGAAATGCGATATCAAAAGAGCTTTCATAATAATTATGATTCTTCTAATCATATTGTGATTTTTAAGAGACATAGATCAATTATCTTTAAGTGCTAGCAGTAGACTATGCCATATTTCTGCAGAAGCTTGCTAAGATTGATAAATACGACATGAAAGGAAACTCACCATCGCAATTTGTACCAGCAAATCCAACAGCACAGCAACACACTCCTTTTCCTTCCGATTCCGGCTTGCATATCCCGTTGTTGTTGCAGTCTTCAGGGTCTATGCATTCTCCGCCTCCCACTATAGTAAACAACAACAACATAGCTAAATTTCGTTATTAATTCTGCATTAAAACTCTGGAATTTAGTACAAGGATATCTGCTCTAGTGCTTGGAAGATGGATGACCAGGACAATATTTTGTGTGTTTATACTTAAACATTGAAAACTATTAAATTAATCTTGAATGAACCTACCTAATGAATGTCTAGACAACATGATAGCTATCCTAATGTGCGTGCTTGAAAAGGAGTACAGAAGTGAACATTTTGAAGCTTATAAGGAATATCACCAATTGACTTTAATCCTATGCGCAATAATTTTGGACAGGAAGTTGTGTCCTCCTTGAGAGATTGTAGGGCAAATACAAGGGGGAGAAAAATGCCTAAAGCCCCCCAGAAGCATTTGTAGCCGGCACAATCTTGGGAGTGGCTCTTGAGTCGGGGGGGGGGAAGATGAGTGGGGCCTAGAGGCAAGGCGTCCATAGAAGTTGTTTGACCACGCCTATTTTGCCCTAGGAAAATATCCTTTTTGAGTATAGATAGTGATAATAATAATTAGTATAATTTATTTATTTATAGTTGACAATAAATAGCTATATATAAATGGAATAAGATGCAGCTAATCCAAGCCAATCTTAAGGTAAATACAGAGTAAATGCCATTAAATATAAGAAATAGGAACTATGGATTAAATAGGTATGCATGTCAAAAGATAGTATCAAGATGTAATGTATTTATGCTGTAGTTATCTGAATCCTAAAAAATCTCATTAAAGGAATCTCTGTTGTGGTATAAATATTCTACATAATCTCCATGTGCAGTCAGCACCATTCCAATTTTTGATATGATTTTTAAACTCATTATTAGATTGGGTATTCCTTGTGTGGTGAGGTAGTGTAGCCCAAAGGCGTTGCTCTCTATAATGGATAGTTTCGGTTCCTTACCTCACTGTTCTTTCCCTGGGAGGCAAAAATACGTTATTGTTTCTCAGGTTATAAAAGATAGAATTCTCGTAAAAAATCTCCTTCATGAAAGGGAGACTTGTGTTTTCTTTTGTAGTAAACATTTCGATCATAAAGGGTTTGTAGGTTTTCTACATCCATATTAACTAAGCTATCGTTTTCTAGCAGAACGTTAAAGGCAGGTTTGTAATCCTTGAGCACAATTCTCTTGTGTATATTATTAACCTCATTGTTCAAATTTCTACCGTGGAACATCCAGACTAATCAGTATTGGACAGTAAAGATTTCTACTTCTTTATAAGAGCAACAAACAGTGAAGGTGAGCAGGCAAACTGATGAAGAAGTTATTGTTCGTACATATAAGCATTTCTTCCCGCCCTTAGTTTCATCAAATGTTATTTATAAGTACTCGTGTAGTGGCTGCAATGCCACTTATTATGGTGAGACATCTAGAAATCTTAAAATTCGTTGTTATGAGCACTTGGGGATAAATAAAAGTGGGGGAAATTGTGCCTTATCCAGTTCTTCATCTATCTGGGATCATAACAAACATTCTATTCATGTTGGCACACCAGAGAATTTCTCTATTATCAGCAAAACTGATAATTCTTTTGATCTCTCAATTCATGAAAGCCTTCTTCAAAGGGATAGATCCAATCTCCATTCCCAGCAATCTATTTCCATGGTGTTGTTCTATTTTTCGTCTTGTTTATCCCATGCTTCTTACTTTATAGCGCCTTTATTCTCTCTTGAGATACTTTTTCATCATTCTATTATTCTCATTCTAGTTGCTTATCATTTCGTATTTTTGTCCGTTATAGGTTTCCCTTCCACGTTCATCCCCAGTTCGTGCTTCCTATCGTGTTGGTTGGTACTACGTGTTTATTGATCCATCTTTTGGTATCTATTTGCGCCCTCTGATATTATCTTCAAACTGAAGATGACTCAAGCACGAGTCGACACGTCTGAGTCAAACCGTTTCAGTCACACCGCTAATGTTACACCGTTTAAGTTTAGTTATGGAATAGTCTTCATCATGGAATCGAAACACCGGATCAGTCGTCGGTATTGTTAAAATCAGAAATATTTAGTCTCCTTTTCTCATCTTTCTGATCTTACAATTTATCAAAAAGCTGCATTTTCCGCGTGCAACGTCAACAGCTACTGATTATATGTAAGGTCATGAGACACAAAGAAAGCTAGAGAAGCTCCTTGTAAATGTCAAAACACAATGACAGTCAAGCATCTCAGTACTTACAGTCCGTCTCGATCTTTTCAACTTTTGGACTTCCAGAACTGCAAACTTTTGCCAGTCCGCAGATGAAAGCCAGAAGAATCAAACATTTATAGCCTGCAATGAGATTAGTCACACCTTCTAATAACTAATCAAGACATCTATTAAATAAATAAAATGTGCTAGAACGTCTCTCTTTAATACTTCAGTTACGTCATTACTTATAAGCCACTCTTTTTGCTATTCCTAGTCAGTTTTTAATACTTTGGATGTGGTTATCTGTAAGCAACAACAAGCTAATTCGTTTGGCACATCAGCAGTTTATAATGCATTGTTTCGACTTCAGTCATCTGTATCATAGCTTCACTGTGCAATGATGCAAACTTGCAAACAAGTTCTATAGAAAATTGAAGATCATTTTGAGACATCAAAGTAAGCTTTCTTTGATGATGATCTATGTATGCCAGAAGATCTATATGATGACATAAAAATAAAGTATGTTACCTTCCATTTCGATCAACCAACAGCAAGTGCCACTGTGAAATGTACAAGTTACAAAGAAAAATGTACCTTATAATTGAGGCATTTTGGGTTTGACATGCTTCGCTGAAGATTGTTTAATGATCTGTTACGGGAGAAAATTTAAAGTAGATGAAGTCATCTTGTGAATGCACTAAGGAAAAGGAATCAGGTATCAGCTATTTAGCATTAATTAGTATTGAAAATCCTTGTTGCTTTTCAATTATACCCCATTAAATTCTAAAGTTTGCGATGACACTCTCTTTACTCTTTTAAAGAAAAAATCAACAGGTTTAACAGCAAAAATGGGTCATATGAAAAGATAATATCTAAAGATATATGAGACTAATAATTAAGTACTTTTTTGGCCAAAAATCGATACCTTAGGGGAACTACTTTTGGTGAGAACTAATTTTAGCGGATTTGTAAAAATCCATCAAAATCTGCCAAAATTAGTTCCCGCCAAAAATAACTTCTTTTCTGAACCGCCAAAATAAATCAATTCCGCTAATCAGCGATTGATTTGGCGGATTTCTTGATCCGCCAAAATAAGTAACCACCATTATTTCACAATGCATTTACATTGTTATAGACTCAAAATGTTAAAGATGGAATTCGAATTCAAGTATAACCCATTTTAGACAATTTATTTCATTAACAGTTATGAAAATTTCAAGAAAATCTCAGGCTCAATTGCGGGAAAAGTTAAAAAATTGAAGCTCAGGCAAAATGATGGTTTTCTTATAGAAAAACATGTACAATTTTCAGTAGAAGTTTTAGGCTTTGTGGAGCATGAAATAGATATTGTTTTTATTTTGTTGCTTTTTAGTCAAACATTTCCTTGTGAAAGCAGTTTCTCCAAGTTAACATTTAAAACATTTATCTTTCTAGTACTTCTTAAATGTTCCTTAATTTTCGCCTAGCTTCTGCCTCATGCTTCTCATAAAAACGTTTATACTCTTCGTGTTTACAGGAAATGTATCCAATGCGTTTTCAGTTACATATTGTGGAAAACGCACTATCCCCCTTCCTATGAGGCTGTCGCTATTGAATGCAACAACCATGCACTGAAGCTCAATAGAAACGAGGCTGCAACATCCAAAATATTTCATATGTGCAGAATAGGTACTCTCTCTCATCTCATCAACAACCAAGTACATGTTACATTAATCGGCACCTGAGCACTCAACCGAGACGAACAGCTTCAAGGGTAATTTGTTGAGATAAATTACTGACATTAGCGTAGAAATATTGTAAACAAACTGCATATCTTACCATGATCTATAAACTGCTTGAGATGTGCATTGATTAGCACTGTAAGAGCCAAGGGAAATGAAAACTTAATGAAGGCTACAGAGTAAAGAAGAGATCTTCATACTGTTGACTGTTGCAAAGTATAGGAGCAAAGACAAGATCTAGTCTCCTACGGGGATCATATACTCGTTGGGTTACCTCAATATTTAGTTAGATTACATGTTTTTTATTTACAAGAAACCTAGCTTATGGCCTAGTGCTAAAAGTTTCTAAATGTTTGGCAGCATTTTAGTTCTTAAGTTTCTTAAACTTTTTTAAATTTGGTGAACAAAGTTGCTCTGAAAACCTACACAGAACGTGAATGTAGCAAACTATTTGTCCTATGACAAGCAAAATGTATCAGAACGAGTTAAATTCTAAAGCAATTTCATATTCACATTGCTTTTTTACAGCTTTACATTGAACCAGGTAACGATTTCGATGTGCTGTTTGTCTTAGCCGTTTCCTTGTAGTTCTAAAAGTGTCTCAATTTTAAGCTGTCTAGTATTGCATTTCTTATAAACTGGTTTCTTATAGAAAAAACGTGTACTGATTTCTCTGTCAGTCTAGGTGAAGTTCATTCATCAGATCATATCGTTAACTATAGAACCATAGGTTAGCACAGCATTTCAAGTAGAAAAGAGCTCCAAGCTGCCAAACAGACCTGAAGCAGGGGTGATTTCTAAGAATTTTGATAAGGGGGGCTTTAGGTGCAATGTCCGAAAGTGGGTGTGGCGCATTAGAAATTGCCAATAACTATACCAAACAACAGCATGTTATTAAAAACAAGGAAAACGAACAAACCCTGATCCCCAAGGGTTTAGTTGAGGATTGACGATATTTTTTTCGCTTCTCTTGCCGGGAAATCTCGCGGTGCCACAGTAAGTCACAGTGCCCCTGAACGTCATAGAAGAAGGATCCTATTTATCCGGTTCTTCAAGCTGCAGCTCTACAATGACGTCATCATGGACTCATCTTTCACTTTCCCTAAACCTCACAGAGGGCTTTGTTGGGTTTTGTCACTGATTCTCAATTATTTCTTTCTGAATTCATTTTTTCTTTTGATTTTGATTGAATTGGATATTAGTCCATTAGTTTGGACTTCATTCACTTATGGAAATGTATAGCTTGCTGTTTTCAGTAATTGTCTTCTCATAGTAATATTGTTGTATACACTCTTTTTTTATAAGAATAAAGTCTATAAGAATATTGAGGCTCAAAATTGCTAAAATTTAAGAATAATTTAAGAATATTGCCAGGCTCAACCTTCATCAAAACTAGAATATTTTGATAGTCGAATCAAATTTAATTAAAAGTTTCCTCCCAACACAAAACATTTGTCACTTTGACGCTAGATATATCTATATGTTTTAAAATTCGTTGAAATTTATGGTGAATCAACACATCAAAAATGATTTAATATGTTTCTTTGATCTTAAGGCGAATTTACACCTTGTGTTGAGCAAGAACAATTTAAGAATAATTTAAGAATAATCTGAGGCTCAAAACAGAAAATTTTTAAGAATATTGAGGCTCAGAAAAAAATTAGGTATTCTTATAAAATGAACAGAGTGTAACATGGCTCCTCCACATCACCGGAATTCGTCATCAGCGAACTGAAGAAGGAACATTGCACTATGATTGTGCAAAGAGACCTAAGACATTGTCTATTGGACAATTTATGGACTTTACGTTAATATTGGATATTTTTCTATATTGCACCATCTTTTGTGTTGAGTATTATAAATTAGTTTAGTTTTATCGTAAAGTTAGTTGTCGTCGAAGAAGTAGAAGTAACTCAAGTAGATGAAAGCGACCCTCAGGATAGCTGCTGTGTTAAAGAGAAAAGGTCGTAAGTTTTAAATAGCCTTTTTTAGAGATTCTTTATATCACTTCGAGAGAACTCGCGCTCTCCTCTATGTTATAATTTAGGGATAGGAATTAAGTAGAGACGAGACCCAAGTATCTCCCTAAATATAACAATATCCCTCCTTACTCAAAACGTCATCTTTTTCAACCAACATGATTATCCTGAATTGTATCATTTGAGCAACACCCCTTAGATATAAAACTTTTAAAGGGTGCCGCTAATCGCGGGCAATCCCACCCAAACCGCACCCGCAAATTAGCCATGGAAAAACAAGACATTTCTCCACCTGCCTGTTCATGCTG
>OLMO02000301.1:15287084-15303917 GCA_900291935.2 Cassiopea xamachana | reverse complement strand
AACGAAATATCGATTTTTGGCCAATGAAAACACTAAATTTTGGAAATTGAGCTTCATGATTTTCTTAAGACTTTCTTAAGATTTTGGTCATTTGAGCCTCATCTTCTTATAAACTTTTCTCATAAAAAAAGAACGTGTAAAGAATGAGTAGTCCCTAGGTAGAAGTTGCTAGCTCCATTTTTGAAATGACTCAGGTAAATATTGCATTTGAGTTACTTTGTATATTCACGATTATTAATGTTTCTAAGAAAGCAATAGGCCCTTTTCAGCATTTGTCTCACCACTGAAAATTTCTTAAATTATGCCTTGGAGATCAGTGTGGTTATGTGAGTAAGAAAAATAGCGAATGCAAATGGCTTGCAAATGGCAAATATGCTGGGATGTTACAAATATCAAGATTGAAGTATTGATTGTATTTTTTGCTAGGATGTTACAAATATCAAGATTGAAGTGCAGGGAGAAAAGAGGTATGATGCAAAAGATTTGGATACGGTACTCTCGGGACAACAGACTGACACGAAAGTGTGCAATGAAAGAGATGAGAATAATTTACAGCATCATTACAATCAAAATCATCAGAAAAAGTCATCGATCAGATATTCGAAGGTGACAGGGTTTTCAATCTCTGGAGAAACTGGTAGCTTTGCAGGTATCACTATTGCACGATCTTTACCTACGGCAAGAAGCAGATCATCCAAAGGGAGGTCGGGAGCCATGGATGCCCCTACGAAGTGCAGTACTTCACTTCCCGTACTCTTCTTTTCATAGTTCATAAATAGAATGAAAAAATGGAAAGATTAGGGTCCTGTATGCTTTCTCATGTAAGGAATGCTTGCAAGAGGGAAACTTTTCCAGTTCCTTACCACCTCCCCCACACCCTTTATCTCCTTACCAGTGTGTCCAGAGATTCCAAGTCTGCTGGGTCAACAGCGAGCAAAGATTCAACTAAGGCTTGAGTGCACTTCTAACCAACAACCCTCCGCACTGCAGACAAATGCCCTAGCCACTAGCAGGGTGGCACAATGTTAGAGCTACCTTCATTAAAAGCTGGGTCATCTTCAAGTTCCTTGCGTTGTACATTTTGAGGGCTGTTTCTAGAAGCGTTTCTTGGGGGAATGTGGGGCTTAAACTTGCTGAAGTAAATGAGCGTGGCTCCAAGCCTTCAATTCCGTTGCTACAAATACAGCATCTCGAGTTCCTACAACATCTTGGGTTCTAAGACCTTTTGCAATATTTAATTCAAAGTATTTTCTTGTTTCTTATCGTACGTTTTGTAGAGGTATGTTCACTGATAAATTCCTCCATTAAAAGTTCCCTATATAATTTGTCTTACAGCAACTGTTGGAAAATTTGGTTTTACGTATAGCTCTCAAACTACCACAGAAAATACAGAAGAATTTACTGAAACAGTGGGTATTGAATTTAATTATGACGTAGGCCCAGGTAAATGTGCATGTCTCTCTGTGGTACGTAAAATCGTGAAATACAAAGTACCGTTCAAGTTGGAGGCGAAAAGCAGAGACAATAAAGTTGTTGAAGCAAATGGGGTTATTGACGTAACAGAAACTCTCCAGTTGGAGGCACACATCAAAGATGTAAATGTAGGCACCAATTGCCCTTATCAAGTATGAGAAGAAAACTGCTTCATTGCTCAAAAAGCTGAATCACGGGATCAAAGAACGTTGAAAACAAAGAGAAAATTATGATAATTCATGATGACTTATGATAATTCATTATAATCAATGATGATTTATTGTGGCAATTTGCTGTAATGAATAATAATGAAGTTATAAAAATGATATCTGCAATAGTCATGTTCATAAAGCGTTTTACCTCAAGACTCTCACTAACCGTAAAGTTTACTCTTGAGATACAAAATCACTAGCTTTTTCTTTGATAAAGTCAGCTGAAAGTAGTTACTCATTTGGAAAGGCGAGAAGATGTTTGAAATTAACAATCAATGTTAATGTAAGTAAATTATCTCAACAAATTACCCGTGAAGCTGTTCGTCTCGGTTGAGTGCTCAGGTGACGATTAATGTAACATGTACCTGGTTGCTGATAAGATGAGAGAGAGCACCTGTTTTGCACATATGAAATATTTTGGATGTTGCAGCCTCGTTTCTATTGAGCTTCAGTGCATGGTTGTTGCATTCAATAGCGACAGCCTCATAGGAAGGGGGGACGGTGCGTTTTCCATAATATGTAACTGAAAACGCACTGGATGCATTTCCTGTAAACACGAAGATTATAAATATATTTGTCAGAAGCATGGGGCAGAAGCTAGGCAAAAATTAAGAAACATTTCCATAACCTGTTGAGTTTCCGTCAATACTAGAAGGTCATCAACGTAGAGTGCAATAATAACAAATGGATCACACTCAATGTAGGCACACAGGTCTGCCTCCTATAGAGTAAAGCCAATAGATAATAAGAATGTATCGAATACTTGGTTCCAACAACGCGGGGATTACTTTAGACCATAAAGCGAACGCTTCAATTGACAAACTTTAGACTCTTGACCACGTACTGCATATCCATCAGGCTGTTCTATGTATATTTCCTGATCAATAATTCCATTTAAGAAAGCTGTTTCTACATCCTTTTGATGTAAAAGTATGTCATTTTGAATAGCAAATGCCAGCAGAGGTCGAATAGTGCCAAATTTTACAACGGGAGCAAAAGTTTCTTGATAATCCAATCCATCTACTTGCTCCAAACTTCTAACTACTAGTCTTCGCTTAAATCGTTCAATAGATCCACCACTTTGATATTTGATAGGAAATACCCATTTATTTGTGAGAAATTTCCTATTGCTTGGACGATCAACTAGATCTCAAGTTTTGTTTTCCATTGATGCATTGTATTTTGCATCATCAATTTTCTTGCATGTCAAATCCCCAGCTTTATATGCTGGTGTTGCATCAGACCTTTTTAGGTTGCTGGGAAAGCTGTCAAATTCAAACGATTTATTGACAAGTCGAGTAATTTCTCTAAACGTGGAAAGCTGGCAAAAAGTACAGATATTGAACTTAGGGGTGGTGAAAAGATCAGGGAGGTTGGTGATCAGGGATAGAAGTATCTGGGAATTGTGGGGGTAGATGAAATACAGGAAGAGGAAACGAAATGCACATATTGAAAAGAGTGTTTTCGGAGGGTAAGACTGGATTGTAATGCAATCAAAGCTTAATAGAAGAAATAAAATCAAAGCAATAAATACCTGGGCCGTTTCTCTAATACGTTATGGTGGAGGAATAATAAAATGGAGGGAAGACAAAGTAGAAAGCATGGATAGGAGAACTAGAAAACTAATGACAATGAATAAAGAATTTCACCCAAGAAGCGATGCAGCAAGACTTTACGTGGGCAGGAAAAAAGGCGGTGGGGGATTGATAAGTTGTGAGAATTGTGTGAACACTGAAATAAACAATCTAGCTTGGTATATTAAGCATATCAAAGGTAACATCATGCCAAAAGTGAGAGATCTGGGGACAATAGATGTAGTGGAGGCAGTGGTACCAAGTGAAGATTAGAGTAAGGTAATGTAGGAATTTGGAAAAACAGTGGAAGGATAAGCCAATGCTTAGTCGATACACTAGGGCCTAATGGGATTGACTGGGAAAAAAGCTGGTCATGGTTAAGGCGCGGAGATTTGAAATGTTATACGGAAGCATTAGTGTGCAGTGCACAGGAACAGTCTCTGCAAACTAATTATACCAAGTATTATATAGATAAAACAAGTAATACGCAATTGTGTAGAATGTGTGGTGAAAAAGGAGAAGCAATAAGTGATTTGGTGAGCGAGTGTTCCAAACTAGCACAAAGAGAATATAAATAGAGGCATGACAATGTAGCAAAGTATATTCATTGGCTACTTGTAGGAATGTATGGATTGGAAAGAGCATGGTATGAACAGAAACCGGAAGGAGTTATGGAGAGTCAAGACTAAGGTGCTGTGGAATTTTGTGATCCAGTGTGATATTCAAGCAAGAAGGCCGACATTATAGTTGTTGATAAGAAAAAGAAGGAATTGAAATTGATTGATATTTCGATTTCGGGTGATTGTAGGATTAAGGATATAGAACATGAGAAAAATGAATAATTTGAACAGTTAAAAGAAGAGATTGCAAAGTTGTGGAACATGGAAAAGGTCACAGCAATCGCTGTTGTGATTGGAACACTAGGCTGCACATCAAATTGCTTTGGAAGTTACATGGAGAAGGTTGGAATTGAAGTGAAGTTACAGGTGGTACAAAGGACAGTACTCCTTGGAACTGCAAATATTTTAAGAAAGACATTATCTATGTAGGACTTTAGTTGAAATGATACAGTGGGGCCCTTTATTGGCTTGTTGCTGATTGTACCTTCGCTATTCGCCCAGACTAATCAACACTTTTAGGTCTAAGAGTACATGCATTAGACATAATGAAATAATTATTGTTTTTACACGAATTATACTTTCAGCTAACTAAGACATTACTAAATTGAAATGACAACTTGACCTTATAAATGATTGCTAATCTTCCCGGTATTCGAGGTTTAACTTGAGTCTAGCCCTTCAAATATGCTTTCAGTCGTTTTTTGAACCTATTTTGGGTAGGTACTTCACGTAGCTCAGCAGGTCTATCGTTCGAAGCCTTCAGGCCTGAGTAATGAATTCTCGATAGTGTCGTGTATTATATTTCGAAACCGAAGATCTTGGGAGGAAACGTTTCTGAGCAAAGCTTGTTCATAATTTTATAGGTCATAAAGTCCAATCGTAACGGATATAACCTACTACATTTGACCAGGAACGAGATCAATTATCTTTAATCTTTGCGTTTTCAACTATGCAGTAAGCTCGATTTTGAAGACGTGGAGAGCTATTATCTTTGATTTGTTCAAGCTACCCCAAACAACATTACCATATCGCAAAAGACTTTCAACAAGACCATAACAAACACAGCAGAGCTGGCTTTGCAGCAGAATGTTTTTAAGCCGCTTTAGGCTCATGAGACCAGAATTTATTTTGCTTCTAACTCGCTTAAACTGCTTATCCCAATCTAAGTTTGCATCAATGATAATTCCTAGATATTTGATTTTTTCCACCCTTTTTATCTCTGAGCCGTTAAGCTCAATTGTCTCTGGAAGCTCCGGTATTCTTGTACTGAGTGGGTGTCCTATGATCATAAATTCGATATTTGGAGATTAGGACTGATTTTATTAACCCTCATCCATTCCACGATATTTGCTAGTTCTTTGCGTGCACCCTCGGCCATCTTCACAACATTTTTGGAGGCGATAGTGATAGCTGTGCCGTCAGCATAGATGTTAGCATGCGAGTATTGTAAGCATTGTTCGAAGCCATTTAAGTATATGATAAAAAGGAGGGGGCCTAAACAAGATCCCTGAGGAATCCCTCATGGGAATTTTCTAGGCTTAGTTTTAACACCATTTAAGAAGCAAAATTGCTGTCTATTTGATAGGTAAGATTCAAACCATTCTCCTACTCGGCCTTTTACCCGATACCTTTGTAGTTTTTATATAAGTCTGGTGTGACCTACAGTATCCAAGGCCTTTTTTAGTTCCAGAAACATGGTGAGGTTGATTTTGCTACAATCTATGTTCTCATACCAGTAATCAGTGCTGGAAATAAGCGAGGTCATTGTTGAATAGAGCTTGCCAAAAACGGCCCGCTTGTTTGTTAGAGCATTATTTGCTTGCAAAAATTCAAAAAGTTGATCATGCAAAATTCTTTCCAACATCCTCGAGAAAACAGATCACAGATATCGGCCTATACTTGTTTACATCAGTTCTCGCACCTGACTTATACATCGGGGTAACGTTTGCTACTTTCCAGATTTCTGGGAAGATTCCATTTTTGAGTGATGAGTTGTACATTAACGCTAGTGGATGCGAAGTAGATTTGGTAGCATCTTGTACAAGTGTTATCCGGACCAGATGCTTTCCCCTTTTTCAATAGACTAATTACATTCAAAACATACCCTTCATCTATGGCCTTATATTCCATTTGATCTCTAACAGGTGTGATGTGCTTAGGAACATCATCTTCGGGCTTTGCGTCTGTCTGTTTTACTGGGTTCAGCCCAACTTAATGTGTCAAACTCAGGCCCATGAGCCAAATTTGGTCTGAAATGCAATCATATTTGGCCCGTGAAATCATATCAAATGTGCTTTAGAGCTGGCCCGCAATTTATACCATATCTTTTATATCTAATTTAATTTCTTTTGTGCTTGTAATATCATGATTTGAGATTTGGTTGTTCCAGATTTTGTGTTTAAGCAAAATCAAAGCTTATTTCCATGTGAAAAGGCTAAAGATTACATATCAGTTGCAGTTAATTTGTCAATAAATGTTGATTCTGGCCCGTGACTTTACTTCACTGCTTACTTTTGGCCCACTTTGAGTTTGAGTTTGACACCCCTGAGTTAGAGCCTCAAGCATATCAAGCTTTGGCCATTGTTTTCAATGCAAGAAAGGGTTCTGGATTATACATTCTTTTCCAGATTTTTATTAATTGTCTTCTACATTTTTTGTTGGATCCCCTTTGTTTTTCTCAACTAAATCCTTATAATGATCCTCTATAGCCTTTCCAATTTCTTATATTATATCATGGCGCTGTCTGGCAGAAGCAGTCCACAATTCAGGATTTTTTATTGTCAGTTTTTTCAGTCTATCCCTAGTCATCATGTTTCCGAAGGCTTGGGTTAGCCAGGAAGCAGATTCCGCTCGTACTTTTTTCTTTTTAACCGGAGCATGAAAATCCAGAGTTGATCCAAATATTTCCTGAAAAGCATCTGCCATGCCAGATGGATCGTTCGATAGAGGGTCAAGGATGATTTTCTAATCTCATTGTTGTAAGTCCTGTAGAAACAAAACACTATCGCATGTTTTCATGTTTTGAAATTCGATAGTTTTAGGCTTTTTATTTTCTCTTTTATACCGCCAGGCATTGACTTTCTGCGAGGCATTGACTTCCGCCAGGCATTGACTTTTCGCCAGGCATTGACTTTCCGCCAGGCATTGACTTTCCTTATCCCATAAACACAATAGTGGTCAACCATCCCTATTTCCAGGATTTCAGTATATCTTGGATTCGAGGTAGAGAAATCGTCTATGAGTGATTTTCCAATTTTCTTTTCGCCATTTGGTGCTGTAGTTACTGCATCTCTAGCATAGGTCTCTATTAATTGTTCCATTTGATATTCTGAGTTGACAAATTTGACCTTGTTTGCATTATCACCAACCAAAATTATTTCCTTACCTTCCCGATCGAGTATGCCCAGAGTTTCCCTGAGGTTCTCAAATGCAGGTTCATCCGCCGAAGCGGTCGGTGGTCTGTACCAGCATACTAAAGAGAAAGGCCTCGCATTTGTTGGTTCAATTTTTAAAGAGAGAAGCTCTAGTTCATCGCTTTTTAGCTTGATTGTAGGTACAGGTAAAGAATCCTTAACATATATTGCGACCCCACCTCCGATTGAATCACGATTATTGCAGAAGATCGTCAATAGACAGTTCGTAATCTTGAGTCTTCTTTTCCAGCCTAGTTTCACTAAGACCTATAATGTCAATATCATTCTTATATAGATGCTCTTTTAGTCATTGGATCACTACAATGTAAGAGAAGTGGCAAGTCTGGTTTATCGTCATTTAAATTATCGCTTTCAATATCTAGTTATTTTTTACTTACATATTAAATTCATAAATGAGCAGCGTGGCCTAGCGGTAATGCACTCGACTAAGACCAACATGGTCCTATGTTCGACGCCCAGTACAGGCCATTGGTGACATCAGGAAGGGCATCCATTCCTAAATGCTTGTGCTAGAACTAAAGCCCTCTGAGAGGCACCCTCCAAGCCCTATGGAATTGGGGGGAAACGGAGTTAAAATCGAGAATGAAATGGAGTAAAATATTAAGTTTATAAATGCAAACAAATAATGGTAAGATTAAGTCATTACTATACCGATTTATTTTATAAATGTTCATAGTTTACAAACTTTAGAGAAGCTTAAAGCATTGTTTGATAGACCGTGAGTGGCACTGCCACCTCAAGTCTCCACGTTTGGAGCAGGTGAATTATTTTCTCTTTCATCATCTCATAATGTAATCTACAAGCAAGAGTTACATGTCTCAATTTTCACAAGTCATTTGGATTTTAACGACATGATTTATTGTTTTGAAAAGCATTCAAGTGCATCTACGAATCACACTTTCTTACTTAATGCTAATGAATCGATGATTGAACTTCCTCTTCATTATAGATAACTGCATCCACCATGAATGATTGCAAGTGATACACTATTACCTAATGCTTAATGAACCATAGTAAAGGCAAAATGTCATATGTATAAATAAGAGCTTAATTCGTAGAGTATTGTATTCTGGTATTGTACGTTCTACATTGCACATCATTGCACACTTTGATACTGGTTGACGGCTGAGCGAAATGGAAGGTAGGTGCTAAATTGTACTTCATGTCAAAATATCATTCATTCCTATACCAAGTGTATACTTGTTAAACATTGGCTATTAACAACTAAAAGTTTCCCAGATTTTCAATATAAGATTTACAACACAGGTGCAAACAAACAAAAATGGAAGCAAAGCACGGCATTAGAAAGTGCATAGTGATCCAGGTTACCGAAATATATGAAACATATTTACATTATAAGCTTGTTACCTATTATCAACAAACATACTTTCTCATAACTAATAGAACAAAATTTCAGCAAAGTCAGACTTGTGGATGCAAATACATGACAATTGTAAGTTGCAAGAAATGGATTAGACTAAAAATTGGGAAAATTTCTGATCGAAATTCATGTTTACGGCAGAATTTCGATAACATTTAGGCGGAGTTCTCTCCACTTCCCCCAACTTTGATTGCGGCCGCTTTTCCTTCGCTTTGTACGTTTTGCTTATGGTCCATAGTCACATGATATCCTTGCTATCCAAAGAAAAATTCTGAGCTAAAAGCGTTAAAAGGCTAGTGAGAACTATCTCTATAATAACTTTCTCATGCAATTGAATGTACAAAGCCTAAAAATTCGCAAAGAAGGTTTGGATCTAACAAAACCTATTTTTAGTACAAGGTTTTAAATTTGTGTGATGTACCTGACATCGTACAAATTACGTCATCCCAACAATACTTTGTTTCTTGAGATTCCACTGAATTGCATTGAATTGCCAATCATCAATGGCTTAGGATTTGACTATGCTAACAGATGAAGCTTCAAAGCAATATGAATAATTTAGCTAATTCCTTCAATTTCTGGAAAAATGTAACAAAATGTCTCGCGGTCTCGTGACTTACGTGACAAAATGCATGACGGATGTAATTTTTTAAACAATCTAAATCGACTAGAAAATTTTAGATTTCAAAAAAGATTACCAGTTGTGTTGTTAACATCAAAAACAATGTATTTTCATCAATACTCTGATGATTTTACCTGATGTATATCCTTGGCTAGAGAGTTGCTCTTACACTCCCAAATTGAAAGTTCATGCGTATGGCCCTTCTATTCAATTACAATTTAGTCATCTACATAGTTTTTCGTAGGTTTAAATTTTATAGAGCGATGAATGAGAATACAGTAGAGATTCCCTTAGCGGCCACCTCTACAGAATGACCACATGTCCATAGCAGCCATCAACTATCCAGTCTTTACAATTTATATACTAGTTTACTGTTATAGAGCGGCCACCACTCTAACGCAGTCAGAAGAGGCAACTTTCACAAGGACCAAGTTAACGTTTTCCCTGTATATTATGGTCAATAATTTTAGTAATTTCACCACAGGCACTTGAATAAACTGCAACTTGATCTAGGCAACTACAGAATATTTCTGAATTTTATAACAGACGGCATTTTTTGTCTGTGCTTGAAAACAAACCATGTAATTAATTGGTACCATATAAGTAGCCAAAAGACAGGCAGCGAGGAAGAGAAATATAACTAGCTTTTTTGTCTTTGTAGTCTTTAAGAGCTTGTCGAAAAATATTATTGTTATGATATACATCATTACTATTTAGCGCATATTATGCTAATTATCAGGTACCAAAATGATATCAGCAAGCAACATCCTCTTTCTTGCTTAATCTTTACAGAACAGTCACACTTTATAATGGCCAAAATTAGTCAGTCCTTTGGGTGACCATTATCGGTAGGTGTCTCTGCTTGATGGTGTGAAAATATCATCGACAGAATTACGAACGAAGTGCAAATTTCTAGACAAAAACGCAAGTTTTCCTCAAATCCAAGTGGCTAGAGTGACAACTTTCAAAAGAGCAAGATTCTCGCATCTGTATAAATGTGTACGAACACTTTGGCATAAAAGTCCGTTAGAAATTACTCTTTCACGAAGACTAAGTTGACATTTATTAAAATTCTGCCAACATAATGATTTTTTATTAGAAATTGCCCCAACCTCTGGCCTAATCAAATTTTTCAAATCTCAAATTGACATATTTCTACATCCACGCGTCTAGCATGCTTATGAATTTCATATTTTTCATTCTACCTACTTATTCCGTGGTCTGAATCACTGTGAAATATTGACGTATACATAGTGTGCAAGTCGATGGGGACACTTATGTACAAACGAGTTTCTAGATTGGGGCTTATTTGAGAAGGGGCTTATTCGGAGGTGGGCGCTTATTCAATAATTTACGGTATTTTGTATTATAAGTTGTGTGGTGTTCAAATTCGCGCAGGTCCTACGTGCCTAAGATCCCCTTAAAAATGCATTAGTTTATCATCCTTTTCGAAAATTTCTAGGCACGGATGGGCATATCTTTTTTTATGTTTTTACTCTCTGTATAAGGAAATACAGCCTGGCATGCTTTGGATGATTGTATTACTCTTCATCATATTTATTAAACACTATATTTAGATTATAAGTACTGTTTTGAGGATATTATACTTTAAAATACAACGAACAAATAGGTCTACCTTATTCCCTTCATAATTTTTTGGGAATTTAATTTAATTTTTATTTAATTTCAATTACGGAAGGTGGCCCTTCAGCCGGAGCTGATTTGCAAGGTGCACTCCATATAAAAGCACTAAAACAGTACAAAGTATAAATGTATAAAATGAATTAGAAAAAGTAATGACTATAGGCAAAAATAAACTAAATAAACTATGTATTTTTGAAACAATACAAGGCCGATACCTGCTTAGTCTTTTCAAGAAGGTCATTTCACATCTTTGCTCCACAATACGAGAAACATCTTTGCCCATTACAAGACTCCTTCTTGGATAATTTCAAATCAGTCGCCGTGTTGCGCAGGACGTATAGAGAGCTATTTGAGTTTCGGGTGAAGAGATCACAGAGGTATGGTGGAACCAGGGCATGCAAGGAATTAAAGACCATTATTTTAGATTCATCAGTAGCAAGCTATTCAATAGTTTGAAACCCCCAAATATCAATAAGTAGTCTGCCTGGGGTGTCGAAACTGCTGTTGGCTAGAATTCTAGCAGCCTTGTGCTGAAGTTTTTGTAACTGATTAATCTCAGTAGAGCCAGAGCAACCCCAAACAAAACAACAAGAACGAGATTGTGGCTCCACAATGACTGTGTATAAGGTCTTGAGAGTTTCCTGTGGTAGGAATGCTTTAGCATGCCTTAGAAAGCCAATCGCTTTAGATACCTTAGCCGATACAGTCTTAATATGTTCTTTCCAGTTAAGAGAGTTATCTATTACTGCACCAAGGTATTCATTATTTCGGATCACTTCTATCTCTTTGTTTCGAATTGCTAAGTTCAGATCTTCATTTCGATGTTTAAGGAAGGAATGCTTTTGCTTAGTTACTATTATCATACAATTGGTTTTTGCAACATTTAGGGAGAGCTTGTTGCTTTTAAGCCAAGTATCCAATTTCATGAGAGCGTTAGATATAGCTTCATTAAGGTCATTAATATTCGAAGTTTGATAGCACAATCTCGTATCATCAGCATACATGGATATACCAGAATTTTGGATAGCATGCGGCAGATTATTTATATAAATAAGAAAAAGTAGGGGACCTAAACATGAGCCTTGGGGCACACCTTCTATCTTCTCTATCTTAGATTTGACCCCATTGATCCTACAGAACTGCCTTCGGTTATATAAGTAAGATTCAAACCACTCAGGTCTCTGCTGTTGAAAACCATACTGTTCTAATTTTCTGCAAAGAATCACATGGTCAACAGTATCGAATGCTGTTTTAAGATCTACAAAAGTAGGACCCACAAGCTTGCCCGTATCCAGACCGCTATACCAATCATTTGCATTTTATGAAACTTGCTCATATACTCTCTATAATCTAGTCATACAAATACAAATCTCGCTAGCAACAGGTAACTTGTATTTGGCTTGCCTGGTAATACAATAATTATATAATGCTATAATGCTACAAAAGGTAAGGAAAAGGGTATTAGCAGATATTGGTAGTTAGTATGTTAGAAGTTCTGGATTAGTCCATGGCTTATTTCGCATACAAAAATTATAATAAGCAGTGCGGAATAATAACAACGTCTTTATTTAAGATTGGCTCTTATTGCTAGCTCACGTGCTAATTTATGCTAATGGAAAAGGGAAGAGAGAAGAGAGATTACTATTAAAGAATACAACTATAAAAACCCTGAATTACCTATATACAATCTGCTCAATCTACAACTGAATCAAAATCATAGCTTTGAATTTTTCTTTTGAAGTTGTTAAGTGTCTGAGGCTCTTTAATGTAAGATGGCATAGCATGCCATATCCTCGATCCAAGAAAACATGCACTTGCAATATCATACCCTGTTGTTTTTGGTCTCGGTGCAGAAGTATTTCTGCAGCTACGAAGGTGGTAAGGTACATCTTTCCGAACGAAAATTTGTTTCCTGAAACTAGGAGTGAGATTGCTTTGAGTTTTAAAGACTTCGGTAGCAAACAACTTTAAATTTCTCTGGTGAATGGAAACCGATTCTGCTTTCTTCAATAAATCTTCGAAACTAGTACACATATCCTTGTATGCGACTCTCAGGGCTCTCTCGCTGATTTTCTTTATTTTCTTATTTACCGACCTGTCATGAAACATCCAGATAAATGTACAATAGCTAAACTGGGACATAACAAAAGTATTCATCATAATGCTTAACTTCTCAAAATTCATGTAACTTCAAATACGTGCAAGTGCATGCAGCTTTTGTCCAGCTTTTTTACATACTGCATTAGCATGACTCATGAAATCAAGGTTTTTGTCAAAGGCTACACCCAGAAGTTTTTCCTCGACTGATTACCATACTCTCACCAATGTGTACTGACACGTCTGTATCCCCCCCCGAAAATCAAAAGGTGACATTTATCAGGGTTTAATTCCATATCCTCCACCAGATAGACAGAATCATTTAGGAAGATATTGAATAAGAGAGGTCCCAAAACAGAGCCTTTTGCTACACCCTTTACTGATTCCTGCCAAGAGCTGAATTTCCCTTTAATCATATCTCGCTGTTTCCTATTTGAAAGATAGTTATATACAAGTTTTAAGGCTGATCTACTGAATTCATGTCCTTCAAGCTTTGCTATGAGTAGTTCGTCATTCAAACAGTCAAACGCCTTAAATAGGTCCATTTCGATTGCACCTGCAAATCCTTTCATATGTAGGGAGGATCTGTATTTCTCAACCAACCTAAGAAGTGCATGTTGTGTGTTATAGCCTTTACGATACGCACAAAGATAGGGGGACAGAATATCATGAACATAGCAAATCATTTGACTTGAGATTATTCGTTCATATATTTTGACATAGGCGGTAGGACTGTTGTAGGTCTGTAATTCTTTCTTGCAAAGGAATGACCATTCTTAAAAAGGGATATTATGTCTCCTTTCTTTAATTCAATTAATTCTTTAATGGAAAAGCTGATAACGGCCATACACTTGTTTTACTTAGTATTGCATTCAACAGCAAAGTGCTACCAGTCAATGAATGTTCACATCTCTTCTCATTGCAGCGTGCAAACATTTCTTTGTGCTTGGTTTGATCTGTGGACTGGCAATAGTTTGCAGCTCTGGAGATCCGACAGTTGAAGAGATTAAAACGAACAGTATGTACAGAGATCATTTACAACTTTTTACATGCCTCTCTAGTAACCAAAATCTTACGACTATAGCACATAATTCGTGTATTGCATTGCCAAGTCAGAAATTTCAAAATAAAATTCTAACACAGTTAGTAATGGGTTTGCTTCTGTAATTGCATTCATATGTTGCCTCATTCATTCATTCATACATTCATTTGTTCATTCATTCATTCATACATTCATTTGTTCATTCATTAATTCATTGGATCATTAATTCATTCGATCATTCACTCATTCATTCATTCATTTATTATTGCATCATTTCATTTAGAAGGAACCTAAGAACTACCAATGTTTTGCGTAGATCTGAATTAATCTTCTACTCAGACTCGTGCAAAATGCTCCTGGTTTAACTTCTTCTAAACACACACAGGTTTCCCTTTGCTCATAGAGGTGAACTTTGATACTTAGAAACACTCAATGACGTGCTTATGGTTGTATCTCTTTAGTCGGAGGTGGAGAATGCAACGATTCTGAAGATTGCAACAACAACGGATTATGCGAGTCTAAGTCAGAAGAGAAAGGAGTTTGCTCTTGCGTAGTAGGGTTCACTGGTCCAAATTGTGAAAGTGAGTTTTCTTGCTATGACTTTTAACATATTCATAATTGTGCTCCTGGTAGCATCTTTCGAAACAGATGTTACCCATACTTTTGATCTACTACTAGCAGCACATCCAAACTTACATATTCTCAAACTAAATCTGCAATCATTCAAGAGAAGGTTTTTCACAGATTGTTGTAACACCAGCTGATTACGATTGTATATACACGTCAGTGATGAAACGTAACTATGGGCACATTGGCTCAAAAACTAAGGCCTCAATCAAAAGGGAGCCCCTAACAGATTCTTTTTATAATGTGCTTTACAAATTGTGTAAAAATAATGCTTTTTTGAAGGTGCTCCCCTATTAATTTCATTTTTTCTTGAACATTCGTTTTTGAAGGTGCTCTGTAAAAATATGACATTATTTTTATAATGTCCCAAAACCCTTGCTAACCATAGTTGCTAGAGCAACACTGGATTCATTCATCCGTTTTTGTTTATTCACTAAACAAGGGACCCTACGTAATTACTTCATGAGGGCCCCAAATGGCACACGTGTTCAAAATATTCCAACTAGTTTTCTTCTTCAGAAATACAAGTTTACTACTACATACTACCTGCTATATTTTGGTACATGACCATACCACTACCATTCTCGATGAAAGTTATATTATGCTTTGAGTCCCTTTCACCTAGTTCTTCAATATAGCAAGTTGTTTAGCAAGTGGCTTTCCTTCTAATTTGTGGAGTGTCTCCTACCGGATAGCTTTGGCATGATGTAAATGGGGCCTAGATCTTGATATTTCTGTTATCAACGTTTGAGAAAATTCGTCGTAGATGAAGATCAAAACAGTAAGAACTCTCTTGGATCTCTGGTAAGGACATCTGAAGTGAAAGAGAAAGGCACAAAGTCAGGGAAAGTTCGAACGAGGCTGCATAGGATATCAGATGCCTTAAAGAGAGGTAGCCAATATAAACTGCATGGTTTAACACCGGAATCTGCTGCAAAGGCAGAACAACCAGTTCTCATATTCAACCCTGCAAAGGCGGGGTACATTTTTGTGTCTGATGATGTGAAAAACAGCGAAAAGAAGAATTTCTACGTCGAATCAAATAAAAAGAACTTTGCTGATACTACCTTATTTGTCATCAAGAAAGTGCCAAACGATGATAACAAGTACTACATCTACAATCCAAAAAAGAAATGTTATTTATACATTTCAAAAAGCAAATCTGGATTTTTGGGAATATTCTATAGGAGAAACAATGTACTTGCCTCACCTGTAGAGCCCAAAAGTAGCCAGGATGAAAGCAAATATGTTTTTGAATTTGAATTGGGAAATGATGCCTATAGAATCAAACAGGGTGAACTTTATCTTTACATCTCAAAGGATACCAAGGGAGTGTTTTTCTCTAAGCCCATTTTGAAGGCAGACACTAAAGAGAGGTTAGAAGATTCGGGTGCTCAATTTTTTCAATTGAACCTCAGAGAGGTAAGATCAACTTGTTTCCTATAATGATGGAATGTTTGCATGCTCACTTCTCCTTTGTGAGTAGTAGGTTTTAATTAGCTTATATATTAACTATATCTTTATGTATCTATGTCTACCGTAAATAACTAAATGATAATAATATTATTATAATTAATCTTTCAGCATAATATGTATATATATATACATACATATATATATTTATATATATATATATTTATATATATATATATATTTATATATATATATATATATATATATATATATTTATATATATATATATATATCTATAAAATTCAACTCATAATATGAAAATTATCATTTAGTAAATTAGTAATGAACGACAAGTGATCATTTCTCGACACAACATGCTCACACGTAATTGAAGTATGGCCTTTTCTGCAGCATATTCTAGTTTCACCTGATATATTCTACCATAATTCTGCAAGGCATAATATTGCATTAGCTGAAAATTGTGAGACAAGCAGGGCATGTTTCACCATATTTACTGGGGGGCATTTGCCCCACCCTGTCTTCCTTCCTGCCCCACCACTTGTAGCAACAATGATTGTCAAAGTGAAAGCAGAAATTCGCTGCCAAATATTGAAGTTTTCAATATCAAGACTACATGGAATGTTTTAAGGAAATCTGCTTCTTATACTTATGAGGAAAGAAAGATGATTTGCTA
>OLMO02000301.1:15257891-15280610 GCA_900291935.2 Cassiopea xamachana | reverse complement strand
TTTTATCTCTTCAACTTTCGGATCTCCAGAGCTGTACACTATTGCCAGTCCACAGATCAAACCAAGCACAAAGAAATGTTTGCACGCTGCAATGAGAAGAGATGTGCACTTTCATTTACTGGTAGCACTTTGCTGTTGAATTCGATACTAAGTAAACCAAGTGTATGTCCGTTATCAGCTTTTCCGTGGCTTTTCCTAGGCAACTACAAGCTACTGAACAAAATTTTACCGTTGTGTGTACTGTCTTATTTATTAAATATCACTATAGCACTGCAAGCCCAACTAGCCTTATGTGGGCGTTCCAGAATCTGAAGGTAGAGAATAAATTTTGCCTATAAGTGTACGTCCGTTACTGTAGAATTGCCATGCAGTGAAGCCAACTTGGTAAAACCTCTGCAGGACATTATAGGTCACTCTGAGACAAATGGGCATGTGTACATACCATGTTGATGATCAATACCTAACCGAAGAGAGTATATGAGTTAAAGCGATTGAATAAAAATACGACAATATATTTACCTCTCATTTCGTTCATTCGTCAGCAAATACCCCAGTGAATGTTGCAATGATGTACAAAGTACAGCTGCAATTTATAATGGTCGCGTTTTGCCACTTGGCATGCTTCGCTGAAGATTGCCCAGTGATCTACTACTGAAGAATATTCAAAGAAGACAAATATTCTGGTAGATGCTCATACGATTGAAGTATGCAATAATTAGCATCTCATTATTAAGGCATAATTAGAAGGCAAATTTGAATGTATTGTGCAATAGCGTCAGATGCTTTGAATATTTTCAATTTGCACGCTACAACTTATCCTATAATTTTTTTGTAAAATGGTCTCACAGTAATCAAGAAGAGACAAACTATGGATAACCTCAGATACCATAGATATGGATCAAATTCAGACACCTATAGTTGGGAATAGGAGAACTTTAAAGCATTTTTTTCACTACTTGTTTAAAACTGTGCCAAACGCTTGTAAATTATCATGCAACAAATGATTCATAGAAAGAAAATTTCTAATCATACATAGACTTACTAGCACTACAGTAACACAGAGATGTATGCATGAGTGACGAACTACTTCATCTAGAAATGCGTCGCAGGGGATTTCTACCAGCAATGANAAATCTGACATCAACCCCGTAGCCAGGCCTGTGTTCCAGGGGTAGCAAAATTTTCCTGGAGAAATTATGTGGTACAAAGTCGGACACAGTACAAGGTTGAGCTCAACTAATACTCCGGAGATCTCTCCTTAGCTTCAAAGATAAAGCAACAATAAAAAATTTCAAGAAATTGCATTTGGGTGGCAAAAAGCTGGCATACTGTTGCCAAGGGATGGCATTTGCCACCCCCATGCCACTCCATAGCTACGAGCCTGTCTGACATGTTACAGTTTCCTATTTTTTTAGATTTTTAGGCCTAGCTATAAAGACATAGCAGAGATTCAACACACCGAAGAAAAGGTCTAGCACAGCAGTAGCATGGTATCTGAATCAGTTAGTAATTTTTAGCTCTAGATTTAATCTTAGCTCGACTCCTGTACCGAGCAGAAGATTACAATATAAATACTTTACGTTTGGGTTACACCTAGGAGGCATTCTTAGGCCTCAATGAAAGACTATATAACATTTGTGAATTAAATGAAACAAAACACTCTAAAGCTTATTACAATACATCATAATTACATCCGCAAAAAGCATTCCTTTACATTCACAGTATATCTTCTGAGATCTCTGATGAAATCAAAAACTATATGTAAAGCTGTGTCATTTGTGGTGATCATTGTTTACTTTTACATCTACCTAAAATAGGAATTCCTGCTCCATCTGAACCATGATTATATGCTTACAAGACAACGCAAAGTGGTCTTCTGCTACATAGAAGTAACAGCCAATTCATAAAAGCTCTTTTCTTGCTTACAAGTCAATTGTCTAGTTTTGTGTCACTTACATGTTAGGTTTCTAATGAATTAACAGCTAACCTTTATTCCAAACAATTTATCTGATTCTCATTATTTACCTACTTTGAGACCAACCCTGTATTGGAAGTCAATATAAAGGAGGTTGTAATACCATAGCATAAATGGAAAACAGGTGCTCTCTTGTCTCATTGATAAGGGCAACATGTAGGCACTGGTAATAGTAACACTCAATTTCTAGCTGACCTGAGCTCTGAACCGAGACCAACAGCTACACGGACAATTTATTGGGGTACAGGTCATACGTTGGTAGAACATATATTGGCATATTCATCTGTTACTTTCAACTATTGCTTGGTTAATTACAACCGTATGCTGGCTATCGATATATTTCAAAGAAGAACAAAGTGTAAAATATTAAAGAAATCTTCTATATATATATAAATAAATATATACAAATATATGTATATATATATATATATTTATATGTAAATATCTATAAATAAATATATATATATATACATATATATATATATATGTATACTTATCAAATAATATAGAAAATAACACTTTAAGAGGTGTAAAGTAATTAACAAGCGTCAAGAAGACTATCAACTTTTTACGCTTTTTCCTTTCGCTTCATTAGTATAATGTTATGCTATATCTATCATTTCTAAAGTGCTTTTTCCACATCTTGTCTGTGCGATCATTCCTACTAACCAATTTTAGTAATGTATACTTAACTCAATTACTTTATTGAGAGTAATAGCTTTATACATTATCACGAAGCTCTACAGGAACGCATTCATGCCGACCTAACAGCTAAGGTTGGGAACTGCTGGTTTGATAGTCAAGTTTGAAGCATACTCAAAGCAAAGAAAGCAAGCATGTTAACAAAGTAAATTTTCTTCATGTAAACAAGGACATGCTTCTGTCTTAGCAAGTTAATTTAAAAGTGTGCCCGCTAAACGCGGACAATCTCACCCCCAACTGTGACCTGCAAATTAACCTTGTAAAAACAAGACAACTCCACTTGCCTGTTCATGCTGAGGCGATATTGGATGGACAAAAGCATATAACACTTTCCAAGAGCGCATGAAACCCTGCCAAGCATCGCGATGGATTGATGATGTCACATGTTGCTATGAAGGACCACATGACCCCTTGAGGGGCGCAGCTTGATTGCAAAGCAAAATTGTTAGCAAGATTTGCGACAAATGATTGTGAAAAAATGATCGCAAACCTACGCTAGGCTACACAGTTCCATCTTCTTTCCTTCTTTTATTGAACTGTGTAGCCTAGCGTAGGTTGCCATCATTTTTTCACAATCATTTATCGCAAATCTTGCTAACAATTTTGCTTTGTAATCCAGCCACACCCCTCAGGGGGTCATGTGATCCTTCACAGCAACATGTGATATAGACAAGGACATGCTTCTGTCTTAGCAAGTTAAAATGGCTATCGTAACGTTCCTTATGGAAGTCAGTCAAATTTCATGGGGACATTTAAAAAACTCTCGATAATCATAAAGCTCTGTTTTTACTTGAAAATCATAGTTAGTTTCCCCTTTGATAAAACCTTTGGAGCGCAATGTCTTGTTCTGATTAGTTCTAGCTTGGAATTCGTAAGGTTGATTGTATCGCATGTACTTGAAAGTAACCTCCGCACATGTGCAATTATTTACTGGTACTTTGAGGGATGCAGACACAGTGTTAGCTTTGAAGATCTTCTCGACTCCAGAACTTGAGTGGGTGAATAACTTTTTGCCATGTGTATCTAGAAAAAGAAATTACACACATAATTCAACGCAGCAAAAAGAACCTCTTTTAATCAAGTCATCCTCTTGATTTTGCCTCTTTTTCACCGCTTCCACCCTATTCCACCAAAAGAAAGCCTGTCTTAAGGCTACCAGAGATGAATAGCTCGAGTAAGGTTTTATGTCAAACAGTTTTAAGCAGGAAATGGATTGGTACAGTTACTGGCATCAAACAACTCAAGACTACCATTATATTACTGGACAGTTGAAGCTCACAGTCGTTTGGAGCATGCAGTTGACAATGACTCCAGTGCTAAGATATTCTATTTTGGAGCTTAGGTACACGTTTTTTTATAAGAAAACTATTATTTTGCCTGAGCCTCAATTTTCTTAACTTTTCCCGAAATTGAGCCTGAGATTTTCTTAAATTTTTCTTAACTTTTACTGGAATAAACTGGCTAGAATGGACACCCTTTCGTTGATAATATTGTATACTTAAATTTCAAGTCCATCTCTAACATTTTGAATGCAATAACGACGAAATGCTGATTTGTGGTCTATAAAGCATTTAATTTTGGAAATTGAGCCTCGTGATTTTCTTACAATTTTCTTAAGATTTTGAAGATTTGAGCCTCATTTTCTTATAAACTTTTTTCTTATAAACAACGATTGCTGTTAGAAAATATATTCACTTTCATACTTAACTTGGTGCAACGCATCGGTGCCAGGGATAGCTCCAGGAATTTTCCGAAGTGGGGACTGACTCTTCCGACGAGGGGGCTTAAATTACGGTTAATAAGGTTAATACGGTTAATAAGGTACTATGAATAACAAAAATCTCCCAAAAAGTAGTTTTTTGCTTTCTGACGTGGGAACTCACCCGTTCCGACGAGGGACTATAGCCTCTCTGGTCCTCCCCAGGCGCCAACCTTGATCTGTACTCTTAGTGGAATCCTTTAGAGCAAGCTTGTACAAAGCTGTGCAACATTTTGTGATTGAGCAACATTCAACAAACGACAAGTTACAAACAACAGAACACCACCCTATTTATCCTTTTTTGATGGAAGAGGGTGTGAGCTCCAGGATGGAGGTACAACAAGTTTGTTTCTTTATGGTACTACCCTTGTCTCGTTTACTTTTGAGACTGGGCTTAACGTCAAAAATTATCTTACCTTTAAATTCGGTGGTTGCTGTGTTGAACAAAAATCCCTCTGCTTTTGTGTATTCTCTTATGTCGGTAAGTTCTTCAACGTATTCAATGTTTGTCTCTTCAGCTTTCATATCACCATTTTTGCCTTTGTAGCAGATTTTTCTTGTCTGGGCTCCATCGGTCATAACAAGAGGGCTGGATAAAGGTATTCTATCTCCGGTCACTTTGAATTCTATTTTAGAAACTACCTACAATCAAAAGTTGGTAGTCAGTCAACTCTTTAGGGCATACAGTATCTGCCTATAATCTTTTGACAAAAGAGACATATTACTTGGTCAGCTGTGAATGGTAGCTTACATTTTTCAAGCAATACTAATAAAAGAGAATAAGGCATGCATTAGAGCATTATTGATATAGCATAGTAAGGCTTCTATAGTATATAACTGTAGTTTAATATAATATGATATTATATATTGTAATATAATATAATATAACAAAGCATAATATAGTATAACATAACAGAATATAATATAATAAAGTAAAATATAATATAACACACTATAATATAATATAACGTAGCATAACATAATATATTATAATATAATATAATATAATATAATATAATATAATATAATATAATATAATATAATATAATATAATATAATATAATGTAATATAATATAACACAATATAATGTAGCATAATATAATATAATTAAAGATACAACCTGTATTTCTAAATCATTCTCATTTTTAGTCTACTTTTTTTAAGTTCTTCGAAAGCTTAATTTTTATAAAAGAGAGAAATGAAGACAGCGATCCTAAACATGGAAATATTTTGATTTGTGTAAAATGCAGACCAGCAGATTCAAGGGACTTTACCACAAATCTATGAGCTGATTACAGAGCATTTTCCATTCATAGCTTCTGTTGACTAGTGCGTAACAGCAAGCAACTTGGCAGAAATTGTAGAGGAGCTTACCTCTTTCAAAGCGAGTTGGAAGTATTTGGAGTCAAGTCTGTCAAGATCTTTCTTGGCTGCTAGCTTTAATAAATTACTTGGAGGATTACCCACTGCATTTTCAGAAACGTAGAGCATTTTCTTTCCATTCCTAATCGTAAACAGTCCATCTCCATCGTCATCTTCAAACCAAAAGATGAAACTTGCCTTCTCATTTGGGCTGCTTGAAATCCCAGAAGCAGCGAGCAAATTCGAGTTCCAATTTTTGAAAATACCTTTACTAGACTGAGAAGCATACAAATACTTATTTTGACGTAAACTATGAATGTAAAATTTCCCTTTCTTTCCCGGTACTCTGATCAACTTAAAAAGGTTATTAGACCCAAATTTATCATCTCTTGCTTCAACGTATGAATCATTTTTCTCGGCCACCCTCGAGTCATGAGATACGAACATGTAAAGCTTCTTGTCCGGACTGTACAATACGAAAGGCTGGTCAGCTTCTGCTAAAGCATCTGGTGTTAGGCCAAATATGTTTGAACTTGGCTCATAATCAAGTTTTTGCTCCAAAACTGATGAGATTACATTTGCACGCTTTCCTCCACTTGCTGAAGGCCTTACCAGTCTTTTCAACTGCATTTTGCCCGATGGCTTTGTAGACTCTTTTGATTCAACTGCAAGAGCAAGTACATTTTAACTTAGAGAAGAAAGAAAGAGGGTAGCAGCGTAGAAAAGCAGCGTTTGTATCAATATTTACAAAGGTGACATGCTTAAATTTCTGCATTAAATTACTGGAAATTAACGATTAAGGCGCTTATTTAAAAACAAACATTTTTAGGTGGGTGCTTATTCTGACTGGGCGTTTATTCAGACCTGTGCGGTTATTAAGAAAAGGAAGGACAGATACCTCACCATGCAACATCCTTCTATGGTGTAGATTCAACTATAAAGTTCCAATCAATGGATTAGTAGATCTTAATCGTCCTCCGTTCATCAAAATGTAAAATTGACATTACAGGATGCTTAGAATAGTCAGTGAATTCAACAGAGAGTATTTAATTGTGAGAGAGTGTAAAAGTATGTCAGATTGAAAGTTAAAGAAAATTGAAAAGACGTTGTTTCTATTTCAGTCATCCAATATATACTATGGCTTGCCCAGACCTGTGTCCTAATTTGGACAGGGCGCTTACTCAAACCTGGGCGCTTATGAGGAATATTTTTCCAAACTGGGTACTTTTTGAGCATGGGGGCTTGTTTGAGTCATGGGTGTTTATTTGGTAATTAACGGTACCTCATGGAAGATAAACACATAGCTAGAAGTAACTCTAAAAATGTGAAACTATTGACGAACTCGCAGCATTACGATGACCTATTTTCAAGACCACACAATATAGAAATGTATGTGTCCAATCGTCAAGTTGATATATCGTCATAAATGCATCTGATTGTGTCGCACGAGTGTGGCTTGAACAGGATTTCCACTACTTAGACGGTGTGAAAAAAACTTCTTCAAAAGTGCTCTGTCACCAAATTAGGCTCTACAATTGTTTCTTGATAAATGGAAATCTCATGAACTTGTATCTTGATGCATGGAAAAAAGCTTGACAGTAGCTCAAAAAGATGTAGCTCACCTCCGCAGTGTCGACCAGAATATCCAACTCCACAGCAACAACGTCCCACTTGTTTTGGTACCGTCTTGCAAATACCATGGTTGTTGCAGTCTTCTGAATCGATGCACTCTCCACCACCAACTAAGAAGAAAAATCAACATCATCATCGTTGTCGTCATCGTCGTCGTCTTTATTATTAGTGTCAATGATACTGATACTGATAATAGCCTTGAGAGTTCTCCACAGTGACACTACATCTACATGAACACATACTTGAAGATGCACACATATACACATACTTGAATAACTACTAACAAAATCAGAAGAAACAACGATCCATTGTAGTAACTTGCAAAAGCTGATGATAGAAATATATTAATGTACCAATTATATTTGCCCCGCTGTCTTGACAGAGTTCTTTACAACTAAAGAAATAGCCTATGACTTAAGTACAAAGAATCTCCTCCAGATACCGAAAGTAAAAAAATTTTCCTATGGTTATAGTTCCCTAGCGTTTAGAGGTAGTATTCTTTGGAACACTCTGTCAGACAGCATGAAATCGGCTCGAAAATGAAAAGGTTCAAAACAATGATCAAAAGCTGGAAGGGAGAAAGTTGTTCGTTTATTATATGTAAATGAAAACTTGTAATTAAACAGTTGGTTTATATTAGTTTGTAGTGAACTATGTTTTTTACTAACTGTAAACAAAAACAAATAATAATTATTATTATATAATTATAATTAGTATTAGCAATGTAGGGCCTAAATGCAAGAGTCATATATGGCCTAAATGCAAGAGAGGTTGAAAAGTCATTTTGGGAATTTGTAGAGTTGTTATGATGGGAGGAAAATTAAGCTTTCAAGGCAATGAATTTCAATAAAAAGATGTACAGAAACACTTACGATCGGTTTTGATTTTGTTCACCGTCAAAGTACCAGCATTGCAAAGTTGCAAACAAAATGCAGCTAGAAGAAATAGAACGTGGCAAGCTGCCACAGAAATAATGATCAACGTATGCTCGTGCAAGAACTTCAACATAGTACAAGACAAGAGTTTGGATAAGTCAGTTGCCAATGATTCAACAGAGTTACAGAGAAAGCACGTACCTGAATAAAATGCGGTGGAGGGACAAAACCTATCCGAACTATCACTTTGGGGGTCAAAGACATTATCTGATTGCTTAAATTTTCAGATCAAAAGTTCTGTTCGGAAAGGAAACCATGCAAAAGTTTTCATTTGGGGGGCATTGCCCCCTCCGTGCTCCCTTCAGGTACGTGCCTGTTACAGGGTTAACTGCATTGATAATTCAATGATGGTGATGATGATGACAATGGTGTTGATGGTAAACTTTGAATGTGATATATGAATGATTATGGTGAATATGGCAACGGTGATGATGATGATAGCTTTGAAGATTGCAGTAATCATTTTTATCAACGATGATTATTACAACTAACATTCTAATGAAATTTGCAAATAGTTCTGCTACTATTAGTAATAAATGTCTCTATATATTGCACAAATTACCTGTACTACTTTTATACAACTATAAATACAAGAAGTCAAGAAAGAAATTATCAAAGAGAAAGCAAGAAATGCCCATCAAGCTTTGCGCACCTGATTCGCGTGATAAACAAAGATTAAAGAGTCGGCATTTTCGATAAATCAGGTAAGCGACATCATTCGCTAAATGAAACTACTTACCCATTACTTCAGGATGCATTTTGAAAGCATGAGAATATTTTTACCATACGCATGATCTCTCTGAGAGTGCAAAAACTGTCAGCAAGGATTTGTTTTATATCAAAAGATGGTTTAATTTTCTTCGTTTTCAGAATAGGAAGGAAAATGCTGTCTCGGCATGTGGCAAGGTTACTTTGACCAGTTCACGTCTTTCTTCTTTGGAGCTCAGCTCACTGATTGCACTGAACAGATTATTCAAAACACTAAGGCTAGTTCATGCTTCACTGCATTACAGAACTTACTCTATCCTTGCATCGACCGCTAAATGCGAAATCACACCTACGGTCAAATCTTTTACCATTCTCAATTATTACTATAAAAATAAGGTAAAACTTTATTTCAACGATGAAGAGAGTAAACTGAATACAAGGTATCTGTACTGGAGACATACCTAATTTTAGTGTGCAGTGATAACCAATTTGTGCAGTGGTAAACTCAAAACGTGCAGTGATAAATTATGAAATGTGCAGTGATAAGAACGGTACTTAGCCATTTTGGTCATACTTGGAAAAGAGTCCTGACTTTTTTTGTACGTACATATTGCAAAGTTTAACTGCTTGTCCAACATCTCCTTTGGAAAATGCCCCGTAACCATGACAAAAAATATTCAGAAATCTCAGAATACCTTATAGACCTAAATTTCTTGAAAACAATGTTACCAGATCACGGAATGTACTGTGAAATGCAACTGCTCAGTTTACTTGACTTTTCTTTTATGGTATCCCTGTTTTTTAGTAATTTTAACTTTATTTTTTAAGCTACTGGAAAAATATCTCAAAATAACCCATAAAACGTGCTAGCACATATATACCAGGCCCCCTATTGGTGTTACCCCTCAGAATGCCTCATTTCATGTAAAATGTGCAGTGATAAAATTTCCTTAAAATTAGGTATGACTGGAGACATCCGAGGCTGTCGCGGGAAGTAAGCTCACTCGCAGATTAAGAACAGTGAAGAGAAGCAGCATGCTGTTAATACTCGTTGAATTATTTAATGTTTCCGTATGTGTTAGATGGAAAACATTCAATAAATAACAATCTTCTTGCAACAGAACATAACAAGACTTATCAGCTCAATGTATTTATACAGATATCCAAAATGTCCCACTCTGTTCAGTGTCCTGGGCACTAGTCTCTCAATACTACAGCTTATTTCAATTTAATTCTTTTGCAGTAGTATTCTGGTAGCCCCATGCAAAATCTCCCAGAATAGACTAGAACCGGTGGCATAGATCGACACTGATTTGGGTAAAATAATTAGCTCTCATGATAGACATAATTTCATGAATAATGGCAGTTTCGTAGCTTTGTCAAACTTTAAAGAGAAAATGAAATTAAATTCAAGGAATGAAGACAAACGAAAAATGAAAACAATTAGACCAAATTTCAATAAGAGATCGTCCTTTTAATATTCGCTAAAGGGCAGGTTAGCAAATTCTCTCTAATTATTTGATGCAATAGAAATTAGTCTGTTAGCTGAAGAATTGCACAAGGAGACTTGTAAGAGTTCTTTAATTAAAACAAGCAAACAGCTTCAACCAATAGCAGAAAGCGGAGTATGAACCTGCTAAGCAAATCTAAACGTTACTAAGCAACGAAGACTCCACCTTGCTCTAAAAAGATCATCATAAACTTTCTACGGTAGCTTTCAAATAGAAACACAGGCATGGTCAAATCAGGCGCATTGAAAAATTGAAAAGTTCAGAAATCAATGTTAAAAGTTGGAGTATAACACTTGATTTGTGCTAGGAAGCAGGACTTGCGGTGGTATTTGCAGAAAACAAACAAAATACACAGGCGTTAAGAACTGGGTTTTTGGAAAGTTATCATATTCATACTTGTGTATGGAATGAGATGCATGGACAGGCCTCTACTCTGAAGGTAAGGAAAATAAACGACGAAGATGAAGAGAAATTTGATGACTCTTTTCATGCCAAAGGAAGTACACTTTCCTTGTTGAAAATTTTAAAATTGGTTGCAACACAGACCACATAGAATAGTCGCAATACAACACGCAACTTTATTGAAGCCACTAAAGATCTTTGCTTGCATTCGCATCAGAGCAGTAATTTCAGACGGAAAGTCAAATTTGGGAACTTCGCTGCCACCATCTTTGGTGGCAACTGTTAAACAAACTGTTTTATTTTGATAGCAACCTCTCCTGCATGTTCGTAAGCTTCAAAAATGACGCAGCACAACACGAATCAAGACCACGTGATCGACAGGCGACATGCATCAATTCCAATTGGAGTGCTGATTGTATCAATAATACTCGATGTCTCAAACATTTCTTTAAATTCATCTCTTGCTTATATAATATGGAAAATATCAAAGCTCAATACAATATCCTACTGGTTCATGTTCAGTCTGTCATTATCAGACACAGCTATTGGTGTGGCAGGCCTTGTGTACCATTCACTCGTAGCATCAACACTTTCTGGATCAGCTACTGGCAATTTTAAAGTAGAATATGCCGTTATAACTTATTCTTCATTTGCTGGATGTTCAGCACGTTTTATATTTCTGATTGCAATTGACCGATTTGTACATATGAAGTACTTGACAAGATACCACTCTCTCATGACAAAGCAGCGAGCACTTCTATTGGTGGGCATGAACCTGGTGTTAGTATCAACAGAGATGCTAACGATGGCTTTTCCTGCGATTAGCATATTCTACTATCCAACTATAACTTTTTTACATACAGCAGGTGCAATTGTATCTGTTATGCTCTACGTTTGGGCATTCATGTCTGTGAAATCAAGAGTAGACAATTCACATCTGGATCAGAGCAATGTGCGCCGTATTGATAGACATTTTGCAAAAGGTGTTTTGATAATTATCATATCTCTTATTGGGTGCTATACCCCCCCATTAGCGGTGGTCTTTTGTAAGTACTACTTGAGAATGGACATTAAACATTCAGTTATGGCATGGGTTAGAATTCTCATTTATCTACACTCCACATTAAATGCAATAATTCTAACTGTGTTTAACAGGGAAATAAAAAACTTCTTAAAGCGAACGCTTTGCAGCTAGATTATAGTACAGCTAAAGATCCCTAGTTCAAACAATACTTTTTAAATGTAAAAAAATTGGATGGACATGAGTATTTGATCAGGCATCAGGGGATTAGAATCATTTGAGCACCTAAAAGTAATCAGCTGTAATCAACCAAATCATTGATTCATTGATATGCATGACAATCAAGTTTCCATCAAAAGTGAGATTTCTGTATTCTCATGAGCTGATTCTGCAAGAAGGCACAAACTCTAGGTTGCTCTTTAGTGATGAAGTTCTCTCAAAAATAATTTCTCGGATTAAAGATATACACCTTGACCTGCAAAATGATTCTGGACTCAGGACACTGCCAATGTAGAGAACCTCAAACAAGCCTTGTCACCAATGTAGTTTTTCCTTAAAATGGCTTGACTATCGTAGTAGAAAGTGAAATTAAAAGCAGCATCTTGGTGATGTGTTGGCAAATCAAACTGAAAGAAAGAGCTATTTAAATGGGTTTTTATTCGCAAACTGGCCATATTTTTGCGCTATACAGAGCTATGCAAAAGATGGGTTGAATGCGCTACCCATGACATTGATTGTATTTGAATTGTATGCCACAAAATATACAGACGTTACTCAAGTTGAGATCAATAGAGTAATGGAATGCAAATGTGCAGGCCAAAATCATCAAGATTATACGGTGAGTGACTCATTGTGAGTCCATGGTAGTCACTGAAATAGCAATCAAAAGAAAGATCACTGTTGGGAGTCACCTGTCAAAAATCATAAAAGAACTCATAAAATTAACTCACTCTGTGTAAACGAATGTTGTCAGCTCATGGCAATACGTTCATCTACCCTCTGCCATATTGGATGTCTGTTACTTATAATTAGCGCTCCTCCAAAAGGCCATGAAAGTTAGAAGATTTTCCTTATCTGTTAGCCTTCTGTACAGGTATTGGAGCTACACAGCCATAAAAAATGTCTGGCATTCTTTTCAGTAGAAAACATCGGAGATAGCATGCTCAATGCACGGAAAAGTGAATGTGGCAATATTTTAGCTTACCAGAACTGTAAATTACCTTTGAACATAAGCTGTTTAAAAGTTAAATCTGTTAGTAACACCCATCCAGTTTTAGCAAAAGAGAATTAAATGTATATTTGAAAATAACCAGTTATGGTCTACAAAAAAGACTATTCGTATATAATTATAGTAGCAAGATGTGAGGACAGTGCATGGTAAAGGCAGTATCTATCATCGCTCATCGGATTCGTGAGAAGGGGTAGCCATGTCTCCCCCTCAGTGCTGGAAAAATATCTCCAATTGATGTGAACAAAGATCCAGGCATGCTCAATATGCAAATCGATCCTTTGGCATTCAGCACGACAGACGAGAGCTCTATACC
Source organism: Cassiopea xamachana (assembly GCA_900291935.2). Taxonomy (NCBI): domain Eukaryota; kingdom Metazoa; phylum Cnidaria; class Scyphozoa; order Rhizostomeae; family Cassiopeidae; genus Cassiopea; species Cassiopea xamachana. The sequence continues at coordinate 15,267,058 of OLMO02000301.1, read as the reverse complement.
ACTTGGAAAGTCCTTCACTAAATCATACACACAATATCACCCACAGCTTTAACTTCTCATCTGCAATACTAAGTTGGCTTTCACTTTAGTTACTAGGTTGTAAATGTAACTAGTCTGTTGAATTTTATTAGCTTTTTATTACTTGCATCGACCCAGTAAGGCTATAATCTTAAGGGCCAAGTTGACTCCCCCCCAATTAATTTTTGGAAATTTTTCCAACTCCCCACTCTTATTAGGACGCCCTGCTTATTAGTCTTTGGGAAAAATTTTTCAAAACGTGTGCCAAACAGATTTTGTGAGCAAATGCTATTGCTGTTAATAATATTTTTGGTCTGCTTACATACTCACGACCATAGACGCCTGATTTATGAACATAGAGTGCTTCATAGCAGTATTTCCTTGGACTTCACAGCATTTTTTACCCACCTCCCCGCTTATTCCGACCCCTCCGCTTATTAATTTCTTCTGATGTTTCTAACCCTCCGCCTATCCCGACCCCCCCGGTGATTAGGCACTTCAGAGTAAATGTTTTTGATGATGATGATGATGATGATGATGAAGTGGAGAGGAATTTTCTGAGCTTGTGAAAAACAATTATCTGAGACTAAAACGTTTTCAGCAAGAAGTTGTACAACAAAAAAGAAAAATTGTAACAAATGTGAAAAAATGATCATTGTGGCAAAAATGGCAAAGCACCAACGATCAAAATTCTGCTTATTATAATGTATGGGTTCCACTTAAGTCAATCCTGTGCCGAAAGGCGATGAAAAAGAAGAGTAAGGTGATGATGATGATGATGATGATGATGAAGAACTATGTGATATACCAACCGTAAATAAACAAGCCACTATTGCTATCATTATTTACATCTATGTGGTTAAAGAGCTTGTTTACCAGCTTCATTGCAGGGTCAAAATAGCTTACTCCAGTTGAGGCTTAGCTAAGGCCCATTTGTACTACAGGTGTATATATATATATATATATATATATATACATATATATATATATATATATATATATATATTTATATATATTTATGTATATATATTTATCGCATTAAAAAAATTGCTTTATTGAGATTATGATTTAAAGACGAAGAAACTTCTAGCAGTAAACGACAAATGGTCTAAAGTATCTATTGTAAATATTCTGATAAATAATCTTAATTTGCAACTATTACAATTTCTCTCAGCGATAAATTTACTATAATAATTTATTTAAACATCTTTATATTCCTAACTTTTAACAAAGGTGTCGACGTAGATTTATGTACATTTTAAAATTCTTCCGATGTGCAGAACCTTTGAGCTATGTGGACAGCTATGATGGTATCATAGCAATATGGACGGCTGGTAGGGTGCTATCATTTTGAAATCTGCTACGCTAGGCCTTCAGGAAGTGGAAAATAGTTTATTTCAATAAGCTGAAAAGATTGCTACCAAAATTTTCTTGCTTAGAAACTTATTTAGCAAAATCTGCAGCACTTAGCAGAGACAAATACTTCACATTCCTAGAGACTAAAATATTGGTATCAATTACATAGAAGAAGGGTGTTTCTTAAGTGCAAGCAGAAGGGACAATGGGAAAAGTTGGGCTATATAATTTTTCACAGCTAGGGGAGGCAAGAAAGGTAAGGACCTGTGTGATAACTGCTACCTCCGGCAGTATCTATCTCTGGCTAAATAGAATCATAGTACAGTTTCTACCTTCCATCGATCTCTCCCTCCCATTCTCTCACTCTCCCCCTTCTGGGATAAGCATTATTAAGCATACTTAATTATAAAATCAATTACCATCCAGTAAATACACGGTAGTAAAGGTAATTCTTATACATATCTATTAAATGAGTTTCATTGAATACACGTATTTCTTATAAAATCCTTTAAAACGAATTTTCATTTCATTCTACTCTATTTGCACAATGAAAGCCATCTTGCCCCATAATGCATCGGTGGGAAGGTAAATGGTGCTCTTGCTTCCAAAGGTAATTCACAGAAACTACTCTGGGAGAAGGTTTGTTGTGGTCTTTCTAATTGGTAAATAGCATTAAGCACCATCAAATAGAGAAAGCACCTCCCTGAATAGTTGCTGCAAAATTGAAGGAAATTTCCCTACTGGAGGTCGCAGCACAGAGTGAAAACAGCTTTGTGGGGCTTTGGATAGTAACATGAAATTCTTATTTAAAAACGGGTGATACCCCTATTCCTAGCTAAAATGGACTGCAAAAAGCAGATGATGATAGCTTTATTTTTCTATGACTTTGAAATTGTACTCCAATATGAAAAACAGAGACAACCAAAGATCTCTGAAGCACTAAAAACATATGTGCATTAACAAACTCTATAGATTACCTAACTAGAGTCTCTGAGATACTTTCTGATAAATTCTGAGAATTTCTATTTCGTCCATTCCGTAAACAGCGTCCATTAGCACGTTTCTGCCGGCTACGCTGCGTCTTCGGTGACCTGGAGGAGCGGGCCTTCGCAGGAGAAGAAACAGGTTGCTTGTTAGTGAGCTTACAGCTTGTTTTAGTAGTTCCGGCACCGCAATCACAGAAAAACCTGGAATAAATAAAGTGAGAAGGCTGAGACGATTGAGCAGTAGAGAAGACTTAGCACTAGCAAGGAATGAGCGGTGGAGGAGACTGAGCACTAGAGAGATTGAGTACTAACGAAGATTGAGATATGGTGAAAAATCTTTAGAGAAAGCTCAAATAAAGAGATTTAATTCAAAAATGAGGATGGAGTGAGATGGAGTTTTCTTTTAAAAGATGAATGCTAGGCTAAACTCACCTGTCATGTCTTACGAATTGAACTTCATGGCCATCATGACACGCTCGGATACAATTTACACAGATTGCTAAACTATCAGTGGATGAGCACGTTAAGCATCTACAAACAATATCGCATTCATTAGTTTTGGAAAATTTCTTAAAGTCACATAAATCAAAACATTTTTATGAAACAAATTCAATGTTAAAATATTCGAATAAATACGAACCTAAAAGCAAATAAATTTGATCCTTTGATGTTGGAATAGTTGATTAGTATTTAATGAATCTGAGAAAATGGATGCTACTATATATCTAAGCACATGGAAGCCGAAGCTCTGTTCAGGCCCAGATTGAGCAGAGTGCCTATATCAACAACAAATATAAATTAACATAAATTGGTATAAATTAGCATAAAAGAATAGCTTAAGCTAGCTTTATATACGAAGTGTACCTGTAAAAATCGTGCATTGGATAGCAAAGGCTTCCGGAAACTTGATACAAGCATTTCCCAGTATTGATGGCTTCAGTCAAAACTTTCTTGTTGTCATGTACATTGTTATCTGAAGAGGGGAGATATGTCAATGACCAGGCTTAACGACACATAGCAAGAAGGTCTATAGGATACCATGATCTTCGAAGGTGAGGTTTCAGATGCTTGGGATTGCTATACAACATCCTTGCTTTGGTAAAAAATAGGATAAACAAAGCTTGAGGTTTACAGCAATCAACAAATCACTATCGACTTCCAAAGTCCAGAGAAAGCTGAGATTTTCTAATTCTAGAATCTACGTTTCCTTGTAAGAAAGAATGCGTTGCTGTTTTGATGGGGGTATTTTAATGCGGTAAGGAATGTTTCAAACTTTAAAAAGCCAAACTCACCCATCATCTTTGGAATTACTCCTGTTGCTAGACTGATTCCATCAAATCTATTGTTGAATATGTCATTTTTTTCTAGCACACCTCCTGCAATTTGATTGAACAAAAATAATTATCATGCGATTAAGTTGGAAAAGAGCAGCCCAGGTGACCTAATTAGCAATTCAAAAGCTGTTCAATATTTCATTTTTCTATTGTAGAAAAATATAATTGTTCTACTCTCAGATAATCTCAGAGAGTGTCCACACTAATGCGTTTTCGTATGAAAACGCATACATTTAGATCCATCTAAATGTATCTATGTGCATCTAAAGTGCAAAAACGCATCCAATTGTATGCGTTTTCATACCAAAACACATTAGTGTGGACGCTAACTCAGAGAATTGGTTTTCTTTCTGCTAGAAGGCAAGATGCATTTTTTTGAGATAACACTCAGCAGGAATCAGAGCAACTGCCATGAGCTCTTTTTCAACTCGTTTACAAAACTTTAATCAATCATTTACGTCATGTTTATTATTGTTAATTATCAAGGCCAGTTAGTCATAGTTTGGTTCAATTTCCCCACAGGTTTGTAAGTTTCTGTCATAAACAGAAGGGTTATGACAATGCACGGGTCATTTTTATAATCTGAGAATCCACTACAATATCGAAACTTCATTGACAGATGCAGGGAATTGTGGCCAAATAGCACTGGCATAAACTGGCAGTAAGCCTTGGTGTAGGAATGAATTTTCATTCTCTGCAAGGTATGTTTTTGTAATTTTGTTTATTTGTTGTAAATTTTTAGATTGAAGTAAAAAAAAATCATTTACAATGCCTCGGAGCTCTTAGTATGAAGGTCATTCTTAACAGGTTGAACGTGCATTGCATGCAACTCTTAGTACCATATTGGAAGCTTAACAGTTAAAAACAACATCCAACATACACACACCTGCATTATTAGTTATTTCTATGCCAGCAGCGCCACCTTCAAATATCCGATTTCTCCTTAAAACAGGAAAACTTGATGTGCTTATGAGGACACCAGTAAGAGCATTTCTAAAAATGTCATTGTCTTCAAGTAGTCCTGCAAGATGAATTACAACAGTTATTGACAAGTTGCTACATGTAAACAAGTGCATTACGCCCATGACATTGCATTTGAATGGCCTAAACGATGCGCAGAAAAAATTAGCGCCATTTGATGCTACTTATTGTATAAGTATAGCTATGAATCATCAATAAGTTATAGAAAAAAGCAATGTACAACTACTTAGTTGTGCATCGTTAATAGTTCATTTATTGAAGAAGGACAGTGATGTCAAGAGAGAGAAAGAGAGAAAGATGATGTTATGGGGTGGAAAGAATGGTGGAGTTATCATATACAATGGTGGCATGGGCGTAGGTGGTCATGGTCGTGAAGGTCGTGGTCGATGATGTAGATGATACATATAATATAGTAATTAGTACTAAAAAACAGCGATGAAGACAACTGACCTTTTCCATTGTTAAAAATGCAAATTCCCCCTTCATGTCCATCGTGAATTTTATTTCTCCTCAAAATGGGATTGCTCTCTGTTTTTATCCAAACTCCAGCCATAGCATTATCAAAGATCTCATTGTCCTCAATAATGCCCATGCCACCATTGTATATGAGAACTCCACCATTCTTTCCACCCCATATCTTATTTCTTCGAATAACGGGATTGCTTCCGCTTCTATATAAAACGAAGAAACCACTTTACGACAGTGCAACACAGTCAATAAGAATACAAAGCGATTAAACAACAATCAAAGTAAAGAGAAATATACTTCGATAACAGTTGGTATTTCATTGTGTTATGGCCTAGCATTATCTACCTGATTTGAATCCCGGAGTATTTATGGTTGTAAATCTCATTGTCTTCCAGGGTTCCACATCCTTTGTCATAGAAATAAACTCCAACCTAAACGCAATGAAAGAAATCTTATATTGGATAAATGTATTATTATTTACAAAAACGGCGTTCACTACATTCAGACAAATAAATGAAACGTCTAATTTGTGAACAATTGTGGTCAAAGTTTCAATAAAATATAGAAAAATTTATGGAAAAGAAACTCAAGAATGGTTATGTTGATGGATTCTATTTTAAGAAAAGGAGCTATAACTAAGATGGTGGCAATCAGTTCATAATTCTAAAATTATAAAGCCTTTGATATTTTTACCTGCTTTCCACTGTGAATACGATTGTGTCTGAGTATCGGAGAGCTCCCTGAAAAAAATATTCATCTATGCTCATTTTGAGTACGAAAGATCCCCTCTGAAGCAATTCGAAGTTAGGCAAGCGTTCATGACTACAGCAATATAACATGACAAAAGGTGTCACCATTTTTAGTCATGCAGTAAATTTACCTTTCCAGCCTAGATAGTGAAGAACATCCTGTTGTATTAAGAGTAATATTACCTTGTATGTATTGTTGTTGTTTTTGCGAAAAGATATTAGCTTACATACTGCTAGAAAGAGGGCGCATTTTTCTCAGACTTCAAACCTGATAATCTGTCAAATACTGAAGTCTGGGAACTAATGGCTCTATTAGCTTGGAGACTATTTTATTGTTCTGAAATTTATATAGCATTGTACATAACAAAACCAGTTAAGTTCCTTTCACGTTTTACGACTTCTCTACACGTTCGAGCTTTACGCTTAACCTACGTTTACATTATCAATCGTCATATTTGTAATAGTTATATATGATATCAAGTTTTGTATATATTTATCTACGTGTCATCTTTCTGGACTTCACATAATCTGATTCACGATAACAAAACACATCCTAAAGTCAACAAATAGCAAGCTACATAGGGATATGGAGGAATGGGTAAAAACTATGAAATCTTAAGCACGTAATTATGTTTCAAACTTCTATGATGCTGCTGATTGTCCTTGCAATAATTTATTCTAGAGATCTTTACTTCAAATTTTATGCAGCTATCGACTCTATTTGTTAAGTTACTTTTATGTACTAAGCACAAGACATCAAAATATGATAGCAATATAAATAATCCGGTGAGTACGCAAAGATTAAATTGCAAGCAACTCTTCCTAAACAGTACAAATGTCACCCATAGCTACAACATAAAAAACATCTGCCAACCTGTGGTGATCCACACACCAGCCAATGTGTTTGAGTAGATTTCGTTGTCTTCAATTAGGCCGAGTCCTCCTTCGTGCTTCAAAATAAATTACAGCAGATTGAACTTTCTCATATTCAGATAGAACCTTAACAAGACACGTGGCATTTTATTGTTTTGAGTAAATGAGAGCTGAATCGAAGTGGCTGTAAGATTCAGAAACGACTTTTACGTCCAGTTCTCATATTCCACGTCGATTCTGATCGAGAAGGAAGCACTTGAAGTATTTTCACTTGTATACTCTTGTACAAATACATCACTATCTATATATTCGCAGTGACTAACTTTATCAAGATCTCTAAGTAAGCATTAGGATGAAAAAACAGTCGTACGATCTATAAGCCGAATAATTCAGAATTCGAATGGCTATAAGGATGACCAAAATATCGATTCATTACATTCCTTCTTAATTAATAATAGAGAGTTTACGCAACACGAAGCGTCTGCTGATGACGAGCCAAAGGAGTCTAGAAACTAGCGCGATATTCAGATTCGCGCCAATGCTAGAGAGAGGATGGCGTGACCGCGCTCGTTTCTAGACATCTTTGGCTCGTTGTCAGCAGGCGCGTCTTGTTGCGTAAACTCTCTAATATCTCAATGGGTACCCTGAGTACCAATAACAAGGATTTTTTGCATACAGTTTTTTGGTGCATGTAGATATTTTGCAATAAAAAATGTTATACAGATTTTTCAGCAAAATTGCAAGATTTCATGACCATAAATTACCAAAATACGCACCACATAAATTCCTCCATGAAGACCATGGTGAATCCTGTTTCGTCTGACAATTGGGTTGCTATTTGAGCGTATTTGAATTCCAGCTAGAGCATTACCTGCAATGAAAGATAAATTAAAGATAAATAAATTGAAAGATAAACCATGGTGTTCAATTCCAGATCTGATATCCTTTAAAAAGTAATAATTTATTAGTGAGAAAGGGGGGTGAAACATTCTGTTCTCTTGGGCCCAACCCCACTTCTTGCAAAGCGGAGCTTGTAGCTGGTAACAACAATTTCAAAAATAGAATAACCTATGAAAGTTTCTAGAGATGACTCAAATTGCGTTTCTCAAGGACATGGCTGGAAATGGTGAATAAAGGAAGTAATCCTTGTTCTCTAGCCAATAGCAAAGCATTCTTACCATGGATGTCATTGTTCTCAATCAGGCCTCTACCATCTCCAAATACATATATGCCTCCTTGGTGCCCATGATAAATTTCATTATCTCTAGAAAGATAATTTAAAAGTAGTATTAGAATTTCTATCAAATCAAATTCACACGCAAAGCACTTTCAAAAATCAAAATATTGAAAAGAGACTTTGAAACAAATAGCATAATTTGCACATACTTTATTGTTGGATTGCTTCCAGAAGTAATCCAGACTCCAGCAAAAGTATTCGAGTGGATTTTGTTGCCGATAAATTCCCCTCGTCCCTATGGAAAGAAATAGAGACACCTTAGAGTGGCATGAAATAGATAACTTTATGTGAATCAGCAAATGCAGTGATTTATCCTTCATGATAAAAAGAGGATCGTGGAGTTTGATAAAAATTAGACAGTTATTGGCAGAGCTACCCTTGCATTATAGCAAGCAGGAAGGCAGTTTTAGGTAACAATTAAGTTCAATCCATTTGTCAGTGGAATAGCTAGTACAAAAAGATATAGCTAACAACTTACTTCTACAAAAATATATTTATTGGATGCATTTGAATAAATTAGAGTACATTGGAATAAATTTGAGTATATTTTAATAGGATTGAATAGAATTTAATGTATTTGAAAGAGTTTCTATTTTGGGAAGTAGACATTCCTTTCTCCAATTTGGAATAATAACGGATCCAAGCACAAGCTCTCTGCTCTATCCTTTATTGTGTAAAATATTCCAGAATATCCTCCAGGAATTTCACAATAGCATAAAGGATGAACGCTAGGGATACCTACATCATCATGCACGTATACACCCCCTGTTGATCCACCATAAATTTGACATCTTACTACTGTCGGATTTGCTCCTGACCTGATTTCAAATCCTGCTATTCTGTTGCTGTATACATTGTTCTCCTCAAAGTACCCCTTGAATCATAAAAAGACATCTGTTATGCTTCATACACATATTTCACATATTTCAGTTGTTATGTTAATTGCATCTATTGTACTCAACATGCTTATCATATTTTTCACAAGTTTCATACTAACTATATTCATTGCACTTAATATAATAACTGCATTTGTTATATATATATATAATATATATATATAAATATATAGATATAAATCTACATAGACATATATAAATATGTATATATATATATATATATATATATATATATATATATATATATATATATATATATATATATATAT
>OLMO02000301.1:15246979-15257837 GCA_900291935.2 Cassiopea xamachana | reverse complement strand
ATATATATATATATATATATATATATATATATATATATATATATATATATATATATATATATATATATAGCAGATAATTCATTGACTATATTTCTTACAACCATTCACGCAAAAGGAGATGCATTCAAATTTGACATAAACACATTATTGATCGAAAAATCCGACCATACAACTGATAAGCTTTTCCACATTTGCAGTAGCCTTGCTTGCGTCAGCATATTCAATGAAAATGTGTACAACTATAATTTCAGCTAAAACTAAATGTAAAAATTCTAAGATCAACAATTTGATTAGATGGTCAATCAACATACCAGGCCACCATCAAAAATGAAAAGTCCAGCATCTCGGCCATGGTGGATCAGGTTTCGTTTGACAACCGGATTCGCCCCTCCCTTCACCCAAAAGCCAGCGAGTCTGTTATTAAAGATTTCGTTTTCCTCGTAAATGCCTTGAGCTCCATCAGTGACAAATATTCCAACATTTTCGCATTCAGTTATTTTGCATTTGATGATCTTGGGCTTGCCACCGTCGCCATGTACAAATACAGCTGAAGAGCCTGGATGAAGATAAGACCTTTTAGCTATGCATTGGATGGGACAATCAAGTAGCTAGAGAAGGCCCTTTAAATGTGGATAGGGGAATACTAGACATACTCAATTTACAAGTACTCTTTTCTGCTTAATTGTAGGGGGGTCGAATTAGCAGGAGGGGGCGGATATTTTTCTAGACTTTCATTAAGTCGAGGGGTGTAAATAAAATGACCTACCGGGAAAATTGCAACAACCCTGAAGGAAGTAGAAGAGTTGATGATCCCACCAGTTGGTGTTAAGTAAAAATTGGATGGAGTGGTAGACAGTGTTCTACCTGACAAAGGTTGTGAAGTGCTTTATGAAGAGTTGGCTCATGAAAAATGGGGTGAAAATCACAGTGAAAATTTTGCCGATAGTGATGATTCCCACATTTTGCTAAAATGGGGGTCACAATAAAATGCTGTTGGGGGAATTTCAAAAATTGCAATATGGCTACCCTACAATTAAGCACAAAACAGTACAGGAAGGCCTGGAGCGATTGACGAAAAGTTCTTGAATAATTATAACAGCAAAACTGATAGATTTTTCAATGCTTTGAACAAGGAGAAAGGGAGACAGAACAAGCCTAGCAAATTTAGATAATAATATTTAAACGTGGAAATGATGATCTTTAAGCAAACAAAAAAAACAAGTTGCTAAATACGGGTAGATATTTTAAGGCCATTAACTGCATTTGCCGCTTTGCGGCAACCCTTTGAACACCCTATTACTTTCTTTCGCATTTGAAAGAAACGCACGACATAAACAACATTTCCAAGTAACTTTCATGACATGGAGAACTATTGATATGCAATAGGGGCGTAGAAAACATTCAAGTAATGAGGAAACATTTATGAAGGGGGACTCTCAAAAACAAAAAGATAATTCTCAAAGCTGTAAGGGGGATTTTACCCAACAATTTGTAAAATATGGGGCAATAAGGCATGAGCCCCCATGACTCCCCATCTATGTCGTACAAATAGTAACAAAGGAGAGGCCTTTCAGTTGTAACAAATGATATGTGAAGTTAGGAATGTCACTACGAAATGTTGATAAATGCTAACAGAAGTGTACGCATAATGTATGCTGGTGTGAGCAATAATATATGCTAAGCAACTTACTTGAATTTTTACTAGTAATAAAACAATCTTGTATGGTTGGTGCGCAATCATTACAAACTTCGATGCAATGTCCTCTTGTATGGGTTCCTGCGTCCTCCACTGCCACCTAGAGTAGAAGCACTTCAATTCAATTCAATTCAATTCTACCATAGGCTGTGGCAAGGTCGGGACGAGAATGGGAGATGTACAATGTTGTTCATGGATAATTATCTATGCTTTCACGAAAGCATACTTGAAATACATATCAAGAGAAGAAACAGGCATTAAAATCTAGAGATTCTTCCAAAAATGATTCAACTTGAACGCTTAGGACGCATCTGTCACGTCAGTGACAGGACTAATGGGAAATTAAAGTAAGTAAATGGTTAGGTAACATATTTAATATTTAACTAAGCATGTAAAACCAAGGTTTAAAGGGCTAATCCATTTTAAATGCTCCAAAAGTGGATTTTGAAGTCCTTAAATTATATCCATAAGTTTTAAACAATTCTTCAGATTCTGAGCTTTTCAAAAAAGTAAAATATTGACTATTTTGCTTTACTTTTTTAATGCATTCTACCATATTTTGCAAAGCACCACAGTGTCAGTTGGGAAATAAAAATGAGCAATAATTTGTCCAGTTAAAAGCTATATAGTGATTTCATCAATTCATTCAGTCATTCAATCAGTCTTTCATTAATTAATTAATTCATTCATTCATTTAGTAATTCATTCATTCATTCATTCATTCACTCACTCACTCACTCATTCATATATTCATTCATTCATTCACAAAGATATCTAAAGCAATTGTGTGCATACCTCCAAGCGAAGGAAAGCCAGATGTGAGCCACTCGCTTTTGAATTAATTTTAAATATGCTACCAGCTGAACATTGAACTATCGGGTATTCGTTAGTCTCTGGGTTTTCTAAGGAAAAGCAAGAATGAATACAACAATCACACCATGAGAGGATGAATCGACAGTAATAAAAAAAATCAACATGAATCAATAAAGATCAATAAGAATCAAAATGTGCTGTAAATGTCAAAAAGACATGGCCGTTTTTAGATAACTGCACCAAGATAAATTCTCTCAAAGCTGGTTTAACTGCCAAATATAGACTAGTTGGTAACATCTACGTTTATGGTTCAAAGAAAATAATTAATGTGTGATCGAACTGAAAGTTATTCTTCAAAAATGAAATCAATATGGCAGTCTGCAACAAAGCATGCATTTATTAAGATTATTGATAAATCTCGATAACTGTAAATGAAATTTTTAAACACTCCGAAGGATAAGCACATTAACTGTAAATGTTTTATCTATAATTAACTTAGTTTTCTTTCTTAATTAGATCGTTGGTATTAATTAGTTATAAACTGTATATGCAACCAACTATAAAGAAGTCTTGTGATACGTTTTGTGATGTGATATGATATGATATGATATGATATGAGTAGGAGCTGCATTTCTTTCAGTAGGAGTTGTGTTTAGTTTAGTTGAGTCTTGTAATATTTAAGAAGGAAATACGTAGCTGGGACGGCTTTAACTGTAAATGTTTTATTTGTAATTAACTTAGTTTTGTATCTTTAATTAGATAGTTGGTATTATTTAGCTATAAGCTATATATGTAACCATCTTTAAATAAGTTTTGTGATATGACATGATATATATGAGAATATCTACCTGTTCCAATTATTGCCACCTTACTGTCCAATGAGTTCTCTTCGATGTATGTTCCTGGATGCACTAATATGATTGCACCTGGAGGTGCCTCTGCAACGGCGCTTTTTATTGAAGAAAAACACTGAAAAAACAGAGAGAAGCATTTTAAAACAATGAAATAGATTAGAAAGATTATCTACTGTGTACAATTGGAGTATTTAAGGTAACAGAATTTCTTTACCACATCAGTACTTATGCTTTTTCATTGTTTGGAAAAAGGTCAAAAGAGAGGTTTGAATCAATTTGTAGCTTGTTAAAGCAATTAATTGACTTCTAAACTAAATTTGCTATTAACTCTATCGAGATTAAATGAAATTCTAAAGCTAGAGCATTTGCATTTGCAAAATACTGCAAAATTTTGAAGCTGTAAATAAAAACAGTAAAATGGAATTTAAAATTTACCGAGTGTCTTGATATGCAAACATTGAAACATAGACTTTGAAACATACATATTGAAAGCAATGTGCTTACCTTTCTATTAAGATATTTCAAATCATTGGAGAGTTTATCATCTTTAGTTACGTGATAGGCCTTTGCAAGCAGAGGAAATGCTCTTCTCCAAGTCAAGCCAGGAAAAAGTCCTTTTTCCGCATTATCATATAATCCATTACTTCCTTTAACCAAAGGTTTCCGCAATCTATATACACGTGTGTATAGATTTTTCCTAGGAAAATATGTAAAGTTTCGATTTATACTTGATCAACTGCGCATAAGGAATGTTCGCGCCAAAAATTTAAAGAATCTCAAAAATGCTATTTACAAATTCCAAAAATGCAAATAACTCATTCTCTTTACTCAGTTCATCATTTCCTACTTGAGTTTCTGGGTATAATGGATGTCCTGAAAACCATATCGAAAAGGACGTCGATAATATTGAAGCATATTATGTAGGGCACTGAAGTTTCTACGTAACGCATATTTATTGCATTCAATAGCTGCTCAAAATATGCTATATATAGAACATGTTTCATAAGCAATCCTACACGCATTCAAACAACAATTTAGATAAGGAAAGTTTTCCAGGCTGAAGATTTCAGAACCTTTAATTGAAAAGGCATTTTGTAAATATTCCCATTATGACCCAGGAATATTGGCAATACGATAACCATTAAAATAGATACACCCTGCTTGAGATTTTCTGGAGCAAAGATTGACTTACCACAGTGAATCATCCCGGCACAGGGCCTGCAACCTTCTACAGGTCATGGACATTCGGCAAAGTTCAGTTGGGGGACAGAATGATAACAGCTTCAGCAAAACTTCGTCAGGCAACATCTTCTGAACATATCCTGGCGGTATCTGCTTCTTCCTCGAACCTAATGAAATAAATGAGATCTTATTAAGAGGTCAGGACATGAATTTACAATTTAAATCTTGTCCATATACAAAAAGGACGACTTATGTTATAAGCAGCAGATCATTCAACACTGCTCGGATTAGACTAAGGAATCCTTACCTCAATGTTCTGCGATCAGGGAAATAAACTAATTGCATGACTTTTTAGGCCATGCAAACAAGCTTTGAGTCCTGAAACAGAGTCACTATACTGGCAAAAATAAAGGATCACAGCAGGGTCGTTCACATTAAACAATTCTCTTTCTTGTACGTCTCATAACAAGCTGTTTAAGAATAACCTTATGTCCTATAATCGCTGTTGACAAATCTCGTAGAAACGTGGGATTAATTATCAAAAGAAAAGAAGGCATAAGAAGTCAAACGGAGACGTCACAAGAGCAATAACTAACATGTCAAAGGGTAAATCAAAAGAATTATGAAAACCAATTAACCAAATGATAAGCAAACAGCTAACACAGTTCTCCTAAGATGGAGGGAAGTGATACATTCAACTAGCATTTTCATATCTGGGTAGCCCTTAATGGGAGTGAAACCGGTTGGCTACTTTTCCTTGTAGATTTGTGTAATCAAGTTTTGATACTGGTTGCAAAGATAGCTATTATTGCATTAATACCGTAAAATTTCTATAAAACCCTGGTGGGCTTACATATTTTTTGGAATATCAGAGAGGGGAGAGTTGATAGAGAAGGGGGCTTATTACTAATTCAAGATAAAAATTTTATACAAATGGTCGTCTACATTCCCTCTACAATGCTTCCATAGAAAATCAGTGCAACCAGGTAGACAGAGGCCGAGGCCAGCGGCGAGGTAAACGTACTAGACAAAGTCATCAAAAGGTCAAAGTTTAAGGTGCAAAAGCTAGAATCGTTGTTTCATTGTTTGTTGCTTTTAATTCAAACAAGAATTGCCAAAACGTTTCTTTTTTAAATATTGGTAATTTAGCGAGCAGTGGTTAGTGAAGGCAGCCCCAGTAGCTACCTCATGTTCCTTTTAGGGTAGGGGCGCAACAAGGAAGGTAAGGTCAAAATATAAGCACAATGAAAGACTACATGCTTTCGTTACTTGCTGCCTTTGGTGTTTACATTGAAGGACCATAAGAAGCGGAGATACAGGAAGCATTCGAAAATTGGGGGCACGTGCAATCAGGGGCAACCTCAAGAGCAAAAAAGAGTAACTCTGTAAGCTGCAAAGGGGTACTCTACCAAAACTTCGGTGAAGAGTGACGGGGGTACCTGTCCCTTGTTCTCCAGTTCCTATGAATGGTAGGGGCATAAGCGTAGGAGGCGGGGGCAGGGGGCTGCAATCCAAGTTGAGCAGATGTCCATTTCACCCGGGCAGATTTTCTGAAAAAACAATAGGAAATTCGGGCAACTTTTCTGCCTGTTCTCCAGCTCTATTTGATATTTTGGGCAGAAAATTTACACCCCCCTAACTTTGACATCCTCCTACGTCCATGGGTAGGGGACACTGGTGAAATTTTGGATTTCTTAAACATGTAGAGAGTATGGAGGCATGCAATGACCAATGTCCTTAGAAGTGGTGGGCTTTCTGTTTTCATGATAGTTTGTGAGCGGCATAGTCTGCTTGAAATTTGGGCAGGGGGGCTGCAAACTACCCCAGCTAGGGTGAGGCTAGTAGAAAATGCAAATGTGCTAAGCCTAATCTGAGTATACGTCTTTTTTTATAAGAAAGCAGTTTTTAAGAAAGTAGTACTCAGCTGCTGAAAAGTCAAGAAAGTTCAGTACTGCATTTTTGACACTTCTGGATTTTGGAGCAGTGTTTATGTATATAAAATTCAATTTATCTGTGTACAAAATGTCATGTATGTGATGTTGGCACCCTCAAACAGTTTAACTTCTGTAATGCACTAAGATTTATTATCGTTTTTTGTGTACATGGAGCTTTTTCACTTTCCGTTATTATGCATGTGCAAAACGTTGGAAATCAAGAATTTTTGCTAAGAAAGTCGTAAGAAAGTATTGATACAGGAAATGTGAACAATTTGAGAAAATTTCAGTATTGGACGAAAAGAAACGTTTCATATAAAAAGAAACGTGTATCGCAACAACTTTTTGAGGCCAAATCACAAACTGCAGAGAACCTGTATCATAGATGCAGTGCAGGAGACACATGTCCTGCCTCCACTTTGACAAACTTTTCGATAAATGCTTTTTCAGCTAACAGAGCTGTCATCTTTTGTTTGCTATGGATACACCTGAATGCATGTGCCCTCCACATTTGAATGTTTCCTTTGTCCCTGATTTTTATCATTGCATCGTACACCTGATTCAAGGGCTGGAGCTCATTAGTTGTCAAGATAACTGCTGTTGAAGAATTGTAAAATAGCAAGATCTACTAAAAGATCAATAAAAAAATGCAGGCAGACACAACTATCGGTCGTAAATGGGTAATTAAAGAGCAGTTTTGCACAAAACAATTGATGGTGAATGAGTTTTTTTTGTTGTCAATGCAAGTAGAAGAAAAAACTGGAATGAAATATGCCAATTATTACTAGATTCAGCTCAAAAATGGAACAGACTATATTTACTGGCTGCTCAGTGCTGGATTTATTTGTTTCAAATGTACAAGTGGAGCCACAGCCTTGTCTTTTCTACTTGGCTAGGGGATGAAAGATAGGGGCGGGCACATTAGTTTCTAATTGCCCTTCTCACACTATACCATTTTGTAACAGATTTTTTCATGAAGAGAAACCTTATCTGCTATCTACTAAGTCACAAAGCCAGGGGGTGGCATAAGGAGCAGTCCCCCCAGCTTAATGATCTTGCCCACCCATAACTTTGAATCTTGATCATTTTGTATCATGTTATTGGCTGTTCTGTGTCAAAGATTATAGATTGAAGATTTCTAATGATGTCTGTAAACGGGTAGTCTTAAGCATTGTAGGGAATTCAACTGTGAAAAAATTTTCTGCTTTGCTGCTTTCATGGCACTATAAAATACATTGGTAACATTATGGCCAACATAGCAGGCATGGCGATCAAAACATTTCTGATTGGAGCCCCCAATATCCTTCCTTTTCCATGTGTTCAATAAGCAACCTCTTTATATTTGGGTATAGTTATCACATCCATCCAGCCTGGTTGCCCCCCCCCATCTTTTGAAAGCAGGCTTCATGACTGCATCCACTTCTACATTTGCTTTGCTATGTTTCACTACTTTGCTCTTACTATGGATGGTGATAATTTACTCCTTTTTGTAGCTCCTTTTGTCACTGTACTAACTTTGAGAAACATTAAAAAGAAGCAGAAACTTCATATCTTGAAGTTTCTTGGTGCCTTATAGGGAAGTAGCTGTATGGAAAGTTATGCACTTATGGGGGCATGATGCCCCTAAATGTAAGAAACTACAAGAAAGTTTGTAGTGAAATTTATCTATCTTAATATTTATCATAGCATTAGCATAATCTTCTATTAGCTATAGTTGGCTAAATTTTGCAAAATACCTCCTCTTCAAAGGAAAGCGTCTAGACACATGTTTATGGATAAATAATAATTTGGCACAATGGTAGACTTCTAAATTTCATGATCTAACAAATATTACATTCAAAATTCAGCCACCAAAATGATAAACTGCCACATATCACTATATGGTCCTTAAACTGGCAACTTGAAATGGAATTTGACACAAGCTTGCAGTTTGGAATTCCTTTATACAGTATTGCAAAATCCTATTTTTATTGTTACTACATTCAAATTGTAGTATTTTCATAATCCTACTCTACCTTATCAAAAAATTAACACAGTGCAATTTACATTACACAGCAAGATTTCATTCAGTAACTATATCACATTTGGTGGCATATTGTAGTTATTAATGAATTTTAATTAAAATCAATCAAATTTTACAAATTGTCAACTGCTCATACAATTCTAGCTGCCATGTTTTGATACCTTGATACCATTGGTAGGAACAAAGTGATTTTTAAAAAGCTGTGTAGCTTTGTAATTGCATCAGGCACATATTTTCTAAGCTACCTAGATTCAGTGAGGCTTTTGCAGATAATTGCATTGCAATTTTTATCAAAGAAAAAACTAACAAAAACCTTGATATATCAACTATCATAAAAATGGTATTAAAACATAACAACCAACAAAAAAGATCATTGTAGAGAAGAGGTATTTCAATTTAGGCAACGTTCTATCACCAGATTATAACTTTTAATCGAGATGTTTGCAGGTAGAAACAGTTTACAGGTCTGACAGTAAGGCAAAGCCTGTTTTGTAACAGGTTCTCAATTGTGTAATGTTCCTTTGTGGGTAGCTCTGGTCAGTCAAATGTGCACATGTGTTAAATATCTCTAACCTCTACAATGGCAGACTAATATTAGACACACTTGTATGAATCTTTGATGCTGTAAGAAGCATATTAAACTATTTATGGTGTTAAGAGTGCCATGATATGTTGATGATAAATAACAGCAAAAAACCAAAATGCCAACAAAATAAAAGTACAACATTAAAATGAACAAAGGAAACTCACCTCGGAATTTTATCATGTTTGAACAGGCAGTCAGTTCATCTGCTGGCTCCTGATAATGCAAGCACATGGTAGAAATAAACACAAAAGTAACAAAGGACGATTATGAAAAGGGGGGAAGAAAGATAACAAGCTAAATATTACTGAAAGGAAGTGTAAAGAACAAGGACACGATGCATTTTCTACTGTATTGCCCTAGGGATAGTAGTTTTAGACATTAGCAACCTTGCAATAAGTTCACTTATTTCAAATTAAAGATATATAATTGCTAAGTATTAGCTTGGAAACACTATCATCAAACTATTTTCCTGATTGTATTCTCTGAATTTTTACAGATCTTGATAAGCAGCACAACAATTCAAAAAGAGGCAGCCTGCACTTGAGAAAATTGCCAAAATAATTTCAACCACATACCATAATTTTCTCAATCCTTGGTCTTTTGTGTCTTACAACACTTATTAGTTGAGTAGCTTCTAACTTTGTCCCTGATATAAAGAAACGGTGAAGCTCTATAAATGAGTCGAATTCTATTGATTTGGCTGAGGCTGTTGCATCATCCATGTTATCGAGATTGCATGAAACAGCTGACATAGCGCAGGATTTAACTCATGAAAATAGAAAAATACAATGAAAACTCCAGGTTTTGACCAGTATAAACAAATCTACTCACTTCTGGGAGCTCTTACAGGACGCTTTTCTGTATTGCTTGGTGTATTTTTCCTCCGGCTAGAAGACATTATGCACTTACTATTTGAGCAGTTTGAGAAGACTGACAGGCATCGTGGCATATAAGAAAAGTTTCTTTATACAAAACACCTGATCCTACAACGCGACCAAAACAAGATCATTTCTAAAATTTGAAAACTCTTCATTGTTCGCCTAGGCCACAAGGACATGCCGGCTTGGCCAATCAGCACGCAGGAGTCGTGTCCTCAGCCAATTAAACTGCCGATTGATAACTGGAGATTCCCCTATGCTTAGAGTGCAGAGACCAGATCAGTTAGTACTAGGGGGCGAGTCCCCCATAACCAATCAGCACGTGGCGTCTTCATTGATAGCAGGTTAGACCAATCACAAAGGATCTGAGTTTGTATGGGCTGACCCTAACTCCACAACCTGCAGGTGGACAAAAGAGAAGGAAATCCTCATTAGAGGGAGCACATCGTCTGCTTTTGTTCCCATCACGTGTTCCTCTCTACTCAGAATAGCCACAACGAGGTGATCTATTGACAAATTTTATTTAGACCTGACAAACTCTTGGTAACATAGAACTCAAGATTTGCTCCGAAACACACATGGTATCTATCTGTGAACGCCTGTCACAACATTACGTAAAAAATATGTTTTGATAGTTTACTTGGTAATATAATCTAGCTTGACATTTATTCGAACATTCTCATGGGTGAAGGATTTTCGAAGAGAGGGAATAGAGAGGCTTGGAATTTTCTGTAACAGCTGGCCAGACGTGAAACTAGGAACAGAGTGGTTGAAACCTGGACAAAGCACTATTTCTATGTATAGAGATTACAAAAGGAGGCAGCAATGGGCGTATATCTATAGCTGATAAACTCTTTTTTATAATAACGTTTATAAAAATATTGAGGCTGAA
>OLMO02000301.1:15220060-15246879 GCA_900291935.2 Cassiopea xamachana | reverse complement strand
ATACGGTTATTGGGGGATTTCTTATTGTTGAATATACTATATCAGTATTAAACTAAATTATCATGTTTCCATCTTTGATAATTGAAGTGTAGCATCGACTAAAATTAAAATAAAAATAGCTAATATTTTGGCTAATGTCTCACTGAGTGAAACATTAACCAAGATTTTAGCTAAAAAGAACCAGAACAATAAATTTCATATCGAGAAGGCAAAAGTTAATCTAAAAGCAGCATTGTTGCTCAGATATATAAATATATAAAGTCTTGGTGAAGCTTCAGCTNTCTGCATTACAATCAAATAAAACTTACATTTCAGCCAGAATTACTTGCACTTTTCAAATACATAAATACTTTTGCAGGGAGGAAGCTTTGCTTGCTGTAATGATTGAAGAGACGACAAAGTAGTTGTAGGAAAATGAACAATGTCTTACCATTCAGAGATATTTATCTACAGCNCATGAAATTTGATAGAAATGTTCTGCGACTGTGCAAAATCAACTTTGACTCTTTTGTGAATCTAGTTGACTCTGTTGACGATGCAAGTTGCCACTGAAAAGAACATTACGTGTTTACAACAGTATACCGGGAAGTACAGCTGTGTTTTTTGTTATGATACTCTGCAACCACGGAGCTCATAGTACAGAAAGCAGTAGGCTACTGCTCGAAGGCAGCGTACACCTAGCCAATTGATAAAAAGCCACGGGAAAACACCTTGAGCTGGAAAATGCTTGAAAACAAGCAGAGCCTCTGAGAGGGAGTAGGGGGAAGTTACACCTCAAGGTCTAAAGCCCTCCTAAGGTCTAGAGCCTCAATAAGAAAGACCAGCAGCAATAAAAATTTTTTGATAAGACAGTTTTTTGGCCCAGTACTGAAACTTCCTTAACTTTTCCACGATTCCAGTACACAAAATTCCTCAAGTCTTTGTTAGCAAATATTTTTGAGTTGCAATATTTTGCGCATGCACACTAAAGGGAAGTGAATAAGCTCCATATACACTTGAAATGATGATAAATTTTAGTAAATAACAGAAGTTGAACTGATAGACAGGGGTTGACTGGCTAAATTTTTCGGAACGAGCACAGTGTGACTAAACCGGCCTATGAATTCTAGAAAGCGTAAATCGGTGGGTAGAGACAACAAAATATCAAAATTTCGAATTTGAAGAAAGGAAACAATCTGTTAAACCAGAAGCGGTGCAAGGGGGCTAGAGCGCCTATAACCCCGTCGGAACACACTAATCCCCGTTCTAAGGTAAAAACTATTTTTTCGGAGAGTTTTGGCATTACTAGTACACTGAAAACCGTTTTTAGCCCCCCATCGGAAAATTCCCGTTGCCACCCCTGTTTTAAACGTTTCTAGTTCTTGGTTATGTGCAATTATAGAATTTTTCAAATTGAACAGCTCCTTAGATATTTTTCCTTTAGTAGTGTATGACGACCTTCTGCATTTACGTTCCTCATAGAAAAAATGTGAGGTCTTTTGTTTCTGAATCTATTATCACACTCTATGGAAGCTCTGTATTTTACCTTTCTCCATATAAAAGGAACAGTTGAATCAATGGTATGGTTTCAAAACCATATGTACTTGGCTGAAACATGTCACTATCCAATCAAACATTGCTTATACAATTATAAAACAATGATGCTAAAGCTAAGACAATTAAATATATTTTCGAAGACTGAAGAGTTCCTTACTAGTTGTTAATGCTATCCGTTTTTTTATGCCAAACCTCACAATTATTCTGAGACTGTCGTTGATAGCTCACTGCCATTCAAAAACATAGCTACCGTCGTCGTTTCGTGTTATTGCAAAACTGCCAAGCCTTGCTTGGTGGCAACATATACTTAGTACAAATTTTGCATTGTTTATGGCCATAAATTAAGGACGCACGGTCTACAAAACCTAAAGGTGAGCCAGCTGAAGCCACTTCCTCAGCTCTTAGAACAAACAGACAAAGGCCTTGCTTGATGTGCACTAATAAAAAATATTGCGGTTTTAAACTGAGGATCTAGTTATTTACCTCATATATATGCTTAGCAGCCTTCTTGGTCAAAAAGTTACTATAGTTTTTTATATATTGTGCCAAATGTCGCACCAGCCTCTCAATTTTGGAAAATTCCAGTTTCCCTTTAGGCATGCTCAATTCTACCAAGAAACAATTTGAGCCATTGCCATGTAACGCAGGAGTTTTGAGGCCGGGGTGGCTGGGAGTACGTCCCTCTTCTACTCTATTTCATTAAATTATACTTTGAAATTCATCATAATTTTCAGATAAACTACCATAGACGAACATTTTCCATTTGCTCATACTCAAACCGGTTAGAAAATGATGTTGTAGCCAACACAGATAAGCAGAGCTCCGAGCTTATTCCAACCCCGGTGAATCCTTTAAATCAAGTCTCTCCACTACACAATCGTTTTAACGTCTCTACACTAGTTCTTATTTCTCTCTTTATTTAGTTCCTTCTAACAGTTTCCTTCTGAAACTCAGTCTTGAAGGAAGGTCTCTCTTCATTCCAAATATGAGGATGCAAATAAGGATGATATCTTACTTATCAAATCTTACTTTTTGTACACGTAAATAACTACAGAAATTAAGATGATTGTAGCTATTCATCATAGAGATAACAGTTTGATCTCTACGCTAGGGAGGCAAGACCGAAACTTGAGGGGGCATAGGGGATGGGTCTCTCCCCAGCCTTGAAAATCTGCCATTTCGCAGTGCAAAATCGACTGTACAGTATACTTTTGCAGGGCAATGTACTGGACCCAAGACCATTTGATCAACTACCGTTAGTAAACAAAGCTCACAGACAAAATTTCCTTAGAACAAACCTCTGACACTCCCATAAGAATATTTTAAAGGTTCGTCCCTACATGGGTATCAAATTCATTTTGGTCCAGGGGCCACACATGGCACAGTATGATGTCACATGGGCTGGGTAAGTTGACAGGGTCAAAGAGGGTTAGGCAACAGGGATCTTACAACGTATAGGATTTATAGGTTGTTCAGTCCTTATTGATGTGACCTCGATTTGGTTTTTTCCGATCGAGCAAACCTCGTAACCAAAACATTACGAAATAAAATATAAGTCAATCTATCCGAAATATCCAACAAGAACGAAAGAGAGCTGCAACAGAAATAAAGGTTATCAAATACAAATGTGGCCAGTTTTGTTAGGTGCGGCAAGAGCTTATGCCCCATACATAGTTTTCCCGGCAGCTGTGATAGTTGGCACTGTAGGCTACTTGATAGAAACAAACATGGCTGATAAAGATCGTGGGAAAATTCAGGCCCCAAGCACACTTGAATCAAGAGGCGATAGGCAACTGGAAACGCTATCAACAGAACCAACACAAGTAAACAGTCTGAAGGGACGCAAGGACATTCCGCGAAGTGTGCTGGATAGAAATCTTAAACCTGGAGCGTACTCAAGAAATTAATTTGAAATCAATCAAACAGGTTATTATTATTTTGAACAGTATGAAGTGTAACTGACTTCTTATAAATAAAATGGAACTGTTTATTAATATAGATGTTTCTCTCGACCTGGAAAGAATACGCATAAAGCATGGAACATTAAAAAGTTGCTAGTTTTACTAATTTTTAGCAAAATTTTTGTATTTGACATATGCTGTAGAACACTTGTCATCATTGTTTTTAAGGAAGGTCAACTGTCATACTGCCAATTTGTAGGAAATATAGAACGATTTTGCTTGAAAGTGCTTAGAGCTTGTACAGATTAATTTTTATGAAATTTTGAACTGTAATCAGCTATTCTGGATGACCATCTCTAATCTAATCTCATGAATACCCCCAGAGTTACTAACTGAAACCACAGAAGTCAAAATAGCCTGGGTTTTCAAAGAATTTATTTAGATTTGAAAACCAATATTTAGTGAAGTGGGGGGGGGGGCAAAGTTTTCAATAATTGGAATGTGTGTGTGTTTTGAGAATAATCCCATGCACTTTCACGTTTGAAAATTATAACGAGATGATGTTGGAACCTTGTGACCCAAATTGCAAGGGAATCCCCATACAACATGAGTAAAGATTTGACACTGCTTAGATCAGAGACAGTAAGATTAACTGTGTTCCTTGTTAGGTACCTGTTCTGATTTAAATTAAATCCACAAAATCTCTCAGTTCCAGTTTTCCTTGCAGTTTCCAAAAAACCTAGCTTGAAAATGATCACTGTTACCTAACTGCATACAATGTACCCTGCTAACTTCATATCCTTGCCTTTTATTAACTTCAAATAATGCCAAAAATTTCATGCCTTGTGTTCTACTCTGTGCAATTTCTTCACTACATCAAATGATTTCAATTCATTTCTGTGCAAATGTTTGGTAAAATGGAATTACATTTGCTAACAATTATATTATTATCAGGAGCCATAATAAATTATAATGAATGACTGCAAGTTTTCTCAAATCTTTCAGNGAATAATTCACATGAAAAGAGGGCCTTTGAAATTTTCTCAATAATGCAATCTATTATTTAACATAAGTAGCAAAAGTATATTTTTTTCAGTATTTACTACATTTTATGATACAAAAAATTCTCAAACTAAATAGCACTTATATATTTACATAATAAAAATGAGAGAACTGTGTTGTGGCAAAAATTGTACTGCCTAGATATACAACTTGTAGTATACTCTCATTGCCATAGAGTGAAGCCTCATAATTGGAATTTTAAAATAAAGAATCCAGAAGTACTGTGGTACACTCTTCTGGTTGAGCGAGCTATATACAAAGTTCTGTATTTCATGTTGAATATGCATTGGCTCAGCTGCATGATCTGTGCTCTTTTTAGATACTAGAGAAAGATGTATATTCAGGTACAATAATTTCCCTTCAATACCTATTTCAGGGCTTCTCAATTATGTTTTGCAAAGCTCCCTTATGGGAAGAGAAAATATGTCGCACCCCATCTTGATAGAAGTAAGTTGATTACCTGTAAAGACTGTTTAATTACCCCTATCCCCATGGGGTCATACGCGTCCCTGCCACCATCGCATTGCATTCCTTTAGGGGGGCGCACACCACTATTTAAGAAATGTTGATTTATTTCAAGGAGCCAGCATACACTCGCCTAATGCAGTTCAACGTAGAGAAACAGACTCCTCATTTTGGTAGAGCCGACTCATCCTGTAGCAGCACCTTAACCCACACAGCCATATTACATTGCATCATCTGTATCGAAATGTCATATCTAAGTCATCAAAAATATTATAAATTCATTGTTTTGTTTGTCCTACAGGAAGAGCGCTGCCTAGGTAACACACCCCAATTAATATATAAAAATGTTTAACATCTCTAATTATTCATGCATATCTAAAATGAACGATTCATCTTTTGGTTGTTTACAGTACTTACGATTCTACCTCTTAACAAAGACCATGAAACTTGCACAATTCTATAACGTTCACTGGTGTACAGTTGTGATGGCAACTGTTATCCTACGATACAATGTCACAAGATCAATTTTACCTCATGGAATCCTTGATAAGTCTACCAGCCCTTTTCCAGTTGTACCTGTCACCAACTGGATTATCGAAAGGCACAGATTCTGTTCGTATTTTGTTGCTTTCGTGTCTTCTAACCTCTTCTGACACTACATGCCTTCTCCGTTCGTGATAATAAGGCCGAAGGTCGTTTTCTTGTCCATATGGCAGCACTTGACTTCTTTTCGGTCTTTTGAGATTCATATGATCATCAGATGAGTACCCACTTGATTGCGCGTCGTGAGGCAGTCTCTCCAGCCTGTGAAGCCATCAACGATCAATATTACCAAACAAATAACACTTTACACAATTAGCACTTGAAGTTGAATTTATTGTCTAGTCACGCAAAAGAGAAGCAGGTACTTGAATTGAATGAAATCGGTAAAACTTGGGCCTTTCCCAACCTAGAAAAAGTTTTTTATAGATAACTATAAATATACCTTGTCAGCTTTTCGTTCAAAATCACCTCTCGTTCGGCCAGTAATTTCTCTTTACCTATGAAAAAGGTACTTCTCAAAGAACTGTGCTTATTCTACGTAGAGCTGGTACGACGTTGCTATGCATTGCATGCGTCTTATAACTTTCACATAACGATTTCATACCTTTTTACTTCAAGTCATAACAACTAAGTTGAAACTTCCGAAATTCTCTATATAGCAAAGAAGATCTAATTTGTAAAAAGGAAAATACTTGTTTAATTTTCCAAACCAATTCTGAATTCATCACCCATCGTCAGTTTTTTTGTACAGAACACAAGTAGGGTAACTAGTTGAAATCTGTACTATCAACTGAAGACGGATGATGAATCGTATACACGATTTGTGAAATCAAAAAATTGATTGTCTTCTTTCGTATTATACTAAAGTTAAAACTGTGGAGGTAGTGTATAAGAATCTCCATATGGGAGCAGAGAAATTACTGAGAGAATTGGCCTATCTTCTCTCCTAACCATATTAGCAACGACGGTCTTCTACTCTCCCTTTCACTATAATGCTTAGATCATAGATCATGTTTAAATCATAGATCATGTTTAGATCATAGATCATGTCTAGATTTCAATCATAGTCCTGCTATTCTGCCTGAGTACTGACTACTTGACGTTGATCGTGAGCAAAATTAATCCAGAATGTAGATAAATAAGAATATTTCTATCGGAACTTCAAACATATAGTCTAAGGTTATCTTCGCTGCACCACGAGAACGAATTACTAATAAAAGGATTTGAAAATAGGAAAAATTTCACCAGTGGTGATTTCCAAATGCTTTATTGAAGGGGGGAGGACTTTATTGTGGTCGGTGCTATGTGCAACACCAAATAATGGATGGGGTGTTTTGCGACCACGATCATTTGCTCATAGATGCAAGTATGAAAAACATGTAAATCAAAGATTTGAAAGATGTCAACTATCGTGAAGAACTGCAGCATTCATGAAGATACCAAGAAAGTAAAAAAAAGTTATAAAACAAACTGGCGAGACAATGAATACAAGAGGAATGGGACAAAGGCTTGGAGGATCGGCCCTCGAAAGCAAGAAAGTAATATCATAACACCAACTTTTGCAACCGTATATTTTTGTGCAACCGTATATTTTTGTGTGCAGTAGACAAACTTCTCAATATATCTGGTGCTCTCATGCCACACTTATCAAGATAGGAAAGCATGAAAATATCTGCTAGGGCCAAAACCAACTGAAATCGCAAACGAGCCGTTTGGATCAAGGAACAATGGTCACTAATAATAATGATGACACAAAAGAAGTCCGCCGAAAGGAATGCATAGCAAGAAAATATAAAAGTATTACTAACACTACAAAGAAAAGGCTGCCACACACATTAATTTTTAGCATAGCCAGTTACGGCTCAGAACGTTGGGTATTGAAAAACAGAGACAAGAAGATTGAAGCATTTGATATACTAAGGAAAAATGACATAGCCAGTGATTTATTACTAGGTATGGTTTATGGCACGAGAGGGAGAGGAAGAACAAAAGTTAGATATAGCGACAACATCAAAGAGATTTCTGGTGGAAGAAGTATGATTCAGTTGCACAGAATGGCACAGGATGGAAGGAAATGGAGAGCCATGGCGGTTTTATTTTGAATCTCCCGTTATATGATAATGACATAGCATTCTGTCATTACAAAAACCAAAAACTTTTCTTTGGGGCCAATCCATACTGAGAGCGCCAAGCATACCTGAGTTTTCCCCAGAAACATTAACTGAATTTCACTACAAATGTTTAATCCTAAAGACAAATCTTACGTTCTAATTCCTTCTCTCTTTCTTGTAGTAGCTTCTCTTTAGCTTTCAGGGCCTCTTCCCTTCGTCGCAGATGTGCGGTGCTAGGTAATAAAAAGCAAAAGAATAAGATTTAAGACGAAAGAGCGAAAGAATACTAAAGAACAGAAAATTAATTAATACAAAGAAAACGAAAATGAAGTAGATATCAACTTTATGTGTATAAAAAACAGTATACATCAAGCTATACTCTTTTCATTCGTCCCATCACATGTTTTCTAAAAGAAAGGATTTTATGGCCTAGCACTGTAACTTTCTTAGCTTTTTCGCGAATCCAATATCAAAACTTTCATAAGACTTTCTTAGCAAAAATTTTTGAGTTCCAATGTTATGCGCATGCACATTAATGGAAAGAGAAAAAGCTTCGTGTACACTTGAAATGATGATAAATCTTAGAAAATACAGTAATTTTTTAACTGCTAGAAGGCAGTCAAAATAACGTATATGACTTGTTGCACACAGATAAATCGAATTTTAAAATACATATAGACTTTTCTTGTCTCACAAATCAAGTTCCAAACATTATTAAATTTTAAGTGGCTGCGCATTACTTTCTTACAAAAAACGCGCATTTTCAAAGTAAATAAAATTTTCACTAAGAGTAAAGTCATGAAATGCATGCATTGTAAATGAAAGGGAATATTCTCATACAGTAGCTCGCTACTGCTCTGCTTTCGTTCCTTTAAATTGGATCCGCTACCATTTCTGGCAACAGAAGGATGATGCAAAATGTCATCGATGCTGGGTCTTTTTTCGTCCTAAAATGATAGTTACATTAACAATGCTCTATTTTATTACAATACCACTCTATACCACATTACTATCATATCTTTATGCATTTATTAATATTTATATTACAATATTGACATGAAAAGCTAATTTTTCTAGCTAAGATGAAATTAAGAAGAAAGATTGTACCTTTGGGCTTAAGCTTAAAAACACTTAAAAAGACTGTCGCAATATAAATTCTCAAATTTACCAACATCTACTTTCCAACATGTACTCTCTTGATCCTCATTCTCATTCACCTTCGTTGATCCTCATTCTCATTGTCTGACTTAAAAGTGGTATTTGCACAGGAATCAGGATAACTACCCATAGTGGAAAGTATGACAATTTTTGACAAGATCTTGCATGTTCAAGAAAGTGCTGATCTTGTGTGCATGCATGCAGTCACTGCTAAAACATTCATGCATGCATACATGCACAAGAATCTGTATCCCTCCTACCTTCCTACTGTGATGCCACTGGGAGACAAAAACTACACCCATGTGCGTGCAAATCTGCCCTTCAAAATAAAAATCTCACATGTGCAGCTGCCATACTTCTCAGTATGGATAGCTACGAGAGTCTCCAAGATGAATATATCTGTAACTATTGCTAACACTTAGAAGTGTTAAGAATAAAGATTCTAAGCAATGAGGGTAGTGGTGTTTGTCAGTATTCTTACAGATTGATCAATCATTTACAAGTATGTTGAGGGTATTTAAGCTAGGTCATGTGAAGTGTAACTCACATTGACTTGCAACATCCATTTTACAAATTCACCCAGTTCCTCTGAAAAGTGGCTCGGCAGTGGTTTGAATTTCCCATCACGAATCTTAATGGCAAGGGAGTGTTGATCCATTGCTAGGAATGGTGGATGCAGAGCACAGAGTTCATATAGCAAACAGCCCAATGACCATATATCTGATTTCTCATTATATGACATTTTGCTTACTTGTTCCTGTTAAGAGGAAGATTCTAGATTTAACATACTATTAACAAAAGTTTTGTTTACTTTAGAAAAACTTACAGGAAGCAAGTACCTGTGCTAGATGGTCATCTATGTAACATAAAACAGAGATTTTTATGGACCTACAGCTTCTTATTTATGGAAAAACTTTGCAGAATAGCTTGCAATTTCATAGAAGTACTAAAATTCACTAGGAAAGAATTACAAAGAAAGAAATAAAGATATCATGGTTCTGGAAGTTCTAAATAGCTTAATTTAGAAATGATGCAAATTTATATTTTAAAAATAGGAGAAATTATTATATAGTCTATTCAAAATCAAAGGGACCTTGATGTGAAAGAATTATAAAGACATGTAAAACAGAGATGCTAAGGAATGTGCTACTAAATATAAACTTACTGGTGACATATAATATGGAGTGCCAACAAAAGTTTTTGCAAAGCTGGTCTCATGCAGAACTCTAGCAAGGCCAAAATCACCTAGTTTCACATTGCCATCTGCATCAAGAAAAACATTTGCTGGCTTGAGATCTCTGTGAAGGACATGCCCACCACTTTTTTTTCTGTGACACTCCTGCAATGCTAGGGCCAATTGATACATGACTTTCCAAACAAACTGTTCCTCGATGTACTTTCTGCAAAGAACACCAAGTGGTCTATGTAAATTTCAGCTATAACTAAGTTTTTTTAGGCTGAAAGGGATCCCAATGGCAGTTTGTGTGTTTCTTCCCTACTCACCTTTGCATCATGACAGAAATGAAACATAACAATATTACCTATATTGATTTATAATGCATGGCTAACAAGATCTTAGTTAAGGGTGGACTTTCCAAGAAATAGTGTCTGACTTTTCTGAAATCAAAACTCTTGGCTTTCTCTATAAATGAGGAAGAATGCTTTAATTTCTTCATTTATTCCAACTAAGTAGATGCAAACCAACCATCTAATATATAAGGTAAACCAAGAAAAAACTACTTTTTGTATTACAAAAGTGTCCTAATCAACAAAAAGCATACATATTTGTGTTACTCAGAAAAGAGAATTTTACTCACCTTTCTCTCTTGTATTTTGAAATCACATTGCTCAGATCACCTTTTTCACAGTGCTCCATTACAATGTATATTTTTGCTTTTGGCCTATCAATGATTCTATCGTAATAGCGTACAATGTTGTTATGCCTCAACTCTCGCAGCAGATTCACCTCTGACACCAGCATTTGCTTCTCTGATTCTGTCATTTGACCATAGTTCAACTCCTTCCAAACAAGAACCTAAAATAGGCTTGCTACATTCATTGACTGTTTATATAGCAGACAGTATTCACTACTGGTAGGCCAGGCAGTATACTGGATAAGTGGTTACTGCACTGTAATAAGGGTTAATGGGATAAAGCTCACCTAAGCCTTAGGTAAGTATTCACTTATGAAAGTGGTTCTTAAACTGGGTTTGATTGAGCCCTAGGGGCTTGCTGAATCAGTTTCAAGGCTTCAGTGATTTGGTTTGCAGCAAACACTCACTATGCTTTTGTTTTTTGTGTGAAATTCATGTTTTGTTGGTTTTGCTCTTTGAATAAAGTGATTTTGTGTGCAAAATGTATGGTACAGTCTGTGTACTAATACAATATATAGCTATATGTTTTGAGTTGGAAGAAACAAAGCACATTTTAGTATCAAACTATTAATGTTTTGATGAATGCATGCATGCAACTTGTGGGGCTCAGTACCTCCAACAAGGTTAAGAACCACTGACCTAAGGCTTGGGCCTGATTAATCAAAAATACAAATTCCAAGCAAATTGTTTCACGTACGTAAATAGCCTGTTGATACTACAGAACTTTACCACAGCACGAAAAAGCGGCAACATTCTTTTGACGTACTTAAAAACTTTTTTCGTGCGACACTCATCAGAGTATGAAAACGTCGGATAGTGACCTTTAGGTTAACCTTTAGGTCACTATCCGACGTTTTCATACTCTGATGAGTGTCGCACGAAAAAAGCTTTTAGGTACGTCAAACGAGTGTTGCCGCTTTTTTGTGCTGTGGTAAAATTATTTCACATTTAGATACTGCCAAATTCCAAGCAAATTGTTTTACATGTAGATACCGCCATATTCCTTATACATTTGATCACATCAAGTTTCAAGGTGTGCATGTGACCTTTACTAAAAGATCTGTGCATGTGCTATACTTTTAGCTTAGATACTAGATTGGGAGATGAAAAGGAATGAACCGTTTCAAATTTACTATTTTATTGCACTGATTGGAGAAATGAATCCTTATGCAAATCTTAAATTGTCTTGCAAATGCAACTGCCGCGGACACTTAAGATTTGCATGAGGATTAATTTCTCCAATAAGTACAATAAAATAGTAAATTTGAAACTGTCCTTTCATCCCCATTTTCTCGTATTTAACACGCGTGTTGGTCCATTTTCAGCTTTTTCTGCTGGAGACTGAATGTAGCATGTGCAAAGTGTGGCATGAGAGCACCAGACATATTGAGAAGTTTGTCTACTGCACACAAAAATATACGGTTGCACAAAAATATACGGTTGCAAAAGTTGGTGTTATGATATCGTTCGTCGCCTATAATTAGAAAAATATTTCCGAAACAGAACAGTGCTCGCACCAATTCTGTGTGTTTGCACACAAGCACACGCATTGCGAGAGGTGCCATGCCGTGCATCTGTATGCACTCATTGTTAAACAAGGAGCAATTATTATAATTTTACAAAACTTGCCTTTCCATCACATTTACGTCGTACTTTTCTGCAAGTGCCATATGATCCTGACCCGATGGTTTCAATGACATCATAGTCTTCTATTTTGCTTGATGGCATGTTGACTCGAAGTAACGACTTTACCTAAGCTAGGCCTAGCACTTTGCTGTTGCACTTGTGTCTCTAAAAGTTTAACAAATATCTTAGCAGTTCAAGCTAAGATTATGTATCGATGTTTGCAGTACCTACTATGATAAAATGCACGGCTGCTCCTAGTAATTCTCATTGAAAATAAGGAAGGAAAGCAAGTTCGATCGAAGATCGTTTGATTTTTCTCTCCCGCATATTTTTGTATAAAAATCCAAAAGAGGCTATACTCCACTACGAGCTTTGATTGGATAATTACAAGAAAGGCATCACGTGATTGATATATTCCTTTGCTTATAAGACCACCACGCCAAACTAAATTTGACATTTTTACATTCCCAACCACTCCGCAATGTGTGATTTCATGCTATGAATGTCAATAGGAAGCGTTTCTGCTTTTCTAATAATGTGTTTATTATGTCTCTTCTTATTGAAAATGGTGAAAATGTCAAAGTGAACATGGTTAAACTGGCATCAAAATAGGATTGCCAGATTATTTTAGACATGGAGCCAAAGTTGTTCTAAAAAAGTGTCAGACTTGGTATTTTGAGGCCAAATGTGCTAAATATGAAGCTGTTCAAGAATGTGACATCACACTCCAAAAACAATCCACCCAACCTCTATCACACTTTCTCACAAAATCAAGACCCCACCCTGCTCTTGCATGACGTCACATGTGAATGATTCCAGTTACATTCCTTCGAAAATTTCGTTTTTTAAGCAAAATCAGACTATCTAGGTTGGTGATGAAGTAGCATTCTTGCCATAAAAGTCTTGTAAACACTATTTTTGACACCAATAGGCTGTCCTCCATTCAAAGCAAGGACACATGCAGTTACATCACAAAAGAGACACTTGAAAAAATGAAAAAGTGATGAGTTTTGCTAAAACTCTTGCAAGGCCTAAAAATACAAGAATGGTGAATTAGTTTCATGTATAGAGTATAAATTTAGTTGGCTAAGTTACTTAGCTACTGCCAAAATATGCTATTTTATAGACAATGTGCAACAGAGGTGTGCTGGGAGAGTGTTCTCTTGGGGAGCACTTTGATCATCAAGAAAATAGTGCCCCTCAGACCTCAAATGGTATACTAAAATATCCCTTTCTCTGCTTAGCACCCCTAAAAGGGTCATTCTCAAGGGTGGAATGAGCCCCCAGCCCCTCTCGCCAGCACACCACTGCTGTGAGAATTGAAATTATGCACTAGAGTTTTACACTCATATATTCATGATAGGGGTATACAGAATGAAAAATTTACCTACAATAGATCTAACAATTAAATCTGAGATCTTATAGCATTTTGATTGAAGTTTAACTGAACCTTTCCCACTCCATGGTAGTTTAGAACCTTTTTAATTGCTTCTACCAATCCCTCTCTGCAAGTGGTGTAGAAGAGGGGGAGCACAGAGGAGGGGCACTCACTCCCCTGCTCTGGCTTAAGAGAGGAAGTAAAAGCACTGACAATCCTTGTTCTGTGGTAAAAGGATTGTTTTTTACTTAAACAGCAGACAAGAAAGTGTTAACTGACTAGATTTAAAGTATTGAATAATACATTTTGTACTGGACAATATTCTCAGTTCAATAGGAGCCCCCCCCCCCCAATGATCAATTTACTCCTACACCACTTCTCTCTGCTGCTACAATATGGAATGTTTACACATACTTTAAATGGGTTTTTTACTACAGCATGTCATCCAGTATCCTTGAGTGATGAAGCAGTAGGAACAAACATTAACCTAAACATGCAAAATACTATTCTTTGGAACATGGATAACATAATGCAATTAATGCAAGGAAAATAACAGGTAAAAAGAATTAAGTGATGAGAAACTGCAAGAAAAATGAACATCTTCCACTAAAAAACTGTCCATATGGTCCATATTTCAAAATTTAGCTGACTAGTGCTTCACAAGGAGTTACTCTGATTCAACTGAAAGGTTGATTCGGTGCCAAGCATTATTTAGAACTCCTCTCAAATTCCAAATTGGTGCAACATTCTCTGGCTGTGTATTGTAAGAGCTGTCAACAGCTTTGCAACAAACTTCAAGTGATCCATTATGGTCTTCTGGTATTGGAATTTCAATGGTCCACTGTGTCCAGGACCACATGCGGTTTAATTGCTGGTCTGCTTGCTTCAATGTAGCTGTGTGCCAGGTTTTTCCAGAATCACATGAAACATCCACTCTAACTATGCCTCTTCCACCTCCACTATATGCATATCCCTGGGCTACAATCACCTCGTCACTCTCATGAACAGTGCTGCCATTCTTTGGAATGCATATCCCTGATACAACAGGCAATTCCTGTATTGAAGGAGCAGATTTAAAATCTACATTGTGCCAATCAATATTTGGAGAAAATCCTTTGTAGTCATTTTGCTGCCAGTGGCCAGGGCTTTCATCCTTACTGGCCAAAATTTTGGAAACCCACTTTACATTTCGGGCACCAACTATTCCTGGGGCAACAACGCGTAAAGGGTAGCCATGATCTCTTGGAAGTGGTTTTCCATTCATACTATATGCAAGCAAAACATCACCACGTGGATCAAAGGCCTTGGTAGATGGGATAGATGCTGCATATGGTGCCTTGGTTGGATCAAGATCAAGCCCTTCAAACTGGATATGTCTGATATCCCCATCTGGATCACTGACATCAACCCCAGCATACTTTAGAACATCCCTTAACAACACACCTTCCCACTCTGCATTACTGATAGCAGTTGATGTCCAATTTAGACCCCGTACGGCTTTAACATCATTCATCTGACTCCTCCTGTTACCAGCACACTGCAAAGCTGCAGTTACCTTGTGTGATTTAAATTTTGCCTTCAGGTCGTTCAATGACAGCTTTATACACTTTACCCCTTCAATCTGAACCTCAAGTCTGAAGTCCTTTTCATCAATTACAGGAACTGGTAGATGGTTGCGAACAAAGAACAATTCATTCGGTGTAATAAAAGTATCCATTGCTAACTCTGGTGGGGTTTCAGCATTGAAAGGCTGCTGGGAATTTGCAATCAACGCTGGATGCCTTTTTGGCTCCCGTGCAAATGGGCCCCTTTTCTTCACCTTTGGCTCATGCCTGTCTTCAATTCTAACTTCTCCAATCCTATACTCTTCAAGTATTTCTAAGACCTCTGACTTCTTGTGGATTGCATACATGTCCCAGTACGGCTCAACAGCTCCGCCAGCTGCAAGCATAATTTTACTGGGCCCTCCTGGGTGTCCTTCAACAAACTCTGTTATGTCATAAACATTATGTTGATATGTTACCCATATACCGGTGTCTTTTGATTTGTGCTTCGATATCTCCTCCTTGCTGTAATAAACTGGACTCTCCGATTCATCATTCGGTTTCTGCGCTTCCTTTCCATTAAGTTCTGATTGGATAATGTAAGCAAGAAACGCTGCCGCACCCGCCAATGCACCTAAGGCTACAAAATTCGTATGTGACTTAAACCCACTAGAGGCTTTGCCGGGCAGCAGCCTTCTTTCCGATTCTATTTCGTTATGCAATCCTTTAGTATGAATGGCATTAGGCCTACCAAGATCACGGTCTATCAGTGCGGCACTTAGAAGACCCAAATTACAACGTGGCTTGAATAAATTTGCACATTGGCGAAACTGAACTGCATTAACTTGCAATTTAGTGCAATTTCGGAGCACTCTCGCCATTGCCATGAAAAGAAAGAGGTCTTCTAAGTGCCCGAATGTCCCAAACTGTACAACTCCACCCACTGCTGTTACCGAACTTTGTTTACATCTATGACTTATAGTCTCGATTCCAGTACTTGACCGAGGCCCAAATTGACGGCTTTATGTTAACAC
The DNA here is from genome assembly GCA_900291935.2 of Cassiopea xamachana. Taxonomy (NCBI): domain Eukaryota; kingdom Metazoa; phylum Cnidaria; class Scyphozoa; order Rhizostomeae; family Cassiopeidae; genus Cassiopea; species Cassiopea xamachana. The sequence continues at coordinate 15,230,647 of OLMO02000301.1, read as the reverse complement.
AATACTTCCACCTGAAGTAATCTAACCACACGCTTTCCTGTTCAAGAAGTGTACTAGACAAGCAACCGCTAATGCTTGAGCTAAAAACCACATGAGGATCAATAGAAGGCCTAATAGAATGGTTCTTTTAAATCTATTCAGTGTATGGGACCATTCAAAAAGTACATACGCTTTATTCCTGTAGTTTTGAGGAGCTCCTACACAAAAAGGAGGAAGTGAAAATTCATGAAAGAAATCTTCAAAATCTTATGCTAGAGGTATGCAGATGTATGACGTCAGAGAAACCCTTCTTTCTGTGGGAGTTCTTCAACAAAAAAGTGCTTCCATATAGCTTAAGAATAAACAATATCCTCCAACTTCCAAACACGAGGACAAAAAGTTTGGAAACGAGTCACTTTCATTTAGGGGGAGCATAATTTGGAATCAACTTCCAGATCAGCACATAGCCGCAAAAACTGATCATGAATTCAAAATGAAAATTAAAAGTTGGAAGGGATTTGAATGTACTTGTCGCACCTGTATATAGTTCTTCATTTTATACTGTTCATTTTAGCTTTCATTGTAACTAGTGTAGAGTTGGCGTTTATTAGCGTAAGTTATTCTTCAAGCTAACTATAAAAATTGTATTATTATTACTATATTATTTTTATAGATGGGTACTTATTTGAACGATTACAGCACATACGCTCATGTATTTCTCAATTGCTGATTACTTTGGAAACAACCTAACTATATGTACCTATCTTTTAAGATGATATGCAAGTACCCTTGGTGTTTGTACAAAAGTAATAATTTTAAATTTCTCAGCTTTTTATTAACTTTTTCGCACTTTGAACGTAGTGAGATAAGCAATAAAGTCGAACATCTAGTAAGGGCTGGACGATGACTTAGAAGTACGTGTGCTTGGGGGAGGGGGGTACATACACAACGTACAAGAAAGAGGGGGTCAAAAGTCGATTAATATGGAATGTATGTACCTTTTGAGTGGCCCATATTGCTTTCTTTTGAAGCCAGATTCCATATGTGAGCTTTGCTTTGCTGAAACAATCTCTAAGTAATGCTAACAACCATTTTTCTTGCTTTTGATGTATAGACTTTATAGAGCTACACTGGCTGCTTTTTGATGTGCTCATTCTTTCAACAGATTCCTATGAAAGTGCAAAACCAGTGCAACTCTCTTGCTCAACTCCTGGCTGAGACCATAAAAAATTTTCTACTATGCCCTACTTTCAGCAAAGTTTCTGCTTCAAAACTGACAAACCTGCTTTCAATTATGAAGTCTCACTGTTTAACCTTGTGAGCTTGCTTGCCACTAAGAAATGCATCTATCTTTATGCAAGGCGCCAACTAATATCCAAAATGTAGGGGCATCAAATTCAGGGGGCTAGGGGACACTGAGCTCCTCACTTTTTCAGAAAGTAGCATGTTTCACTATTTTTTCCTGAGCTTATCTCCGACTTTGTTTCAATGCTCCTAGAATGCACGCTAAAGTAGTGTCCACACTAATGTGTTTTTGTACAAAAACGCATAAAATTGGATGTGTTTTTGCACTTTAGATGAATGTTAATACATTTAGATGCAGCTAAATGTACGTGTTTTCATGCAAAAACACATTAGTGTGGACGCTACCTAATACCAGAAGTCTTTATAGAATAGCCCCCAAAAGAAGGAAATTCTACAAGCAATGTGGTTTCATAGTGCTGTTTGAAAGATTTTAGTTCCATTCATATTATTTTTATAACTACAAAAGGGAATAACTTTAGGTGTGGGATAGACCAGGGCATTGCACATAAAAGCTAATGGGAAAAATCACATTGAAATTACCCACAAAACTTAGTTTGTCACAGACCAAGATTAATCAATACATATAAAAGCAGGATCATAACTTTGGAAAACTTCCAATGCCATACAAAACACAGTAATATATACAACTGATAAATACTTCCTAACAAGAAATATGAATTAACAGGGTAAATCAGGAATTTCATGTTTTAAAAGTCAACAAAAGAAGGATAGTTCATTTCATTAATAATCTCCTTCACTCTTTTTGAAAGCTCATCTTTGCCATCTAGATTGCCTGTGGCTACCATATCTGCAATTTTGAAAACACAATCATCAATATTTTCAATGTTTGCTTTTTCACCTAGGCTTGATGATATAACCTCTGAGAAAGATTCAATAAGTTTAGAGCGCAGTTTGTCAATAAAGTTCTGCAGAGAACTGCTCTCTTCCTCATGCTGTGTAATTTCAGCTTTCAGTTTATCACTTGCAGTCTTAAGGCTATCAACTTGTTTGTTGAGTAATGCATTTTGCTCCTCCAGCTCTGTATTAACCCTTCTAAGTCGCCTTAACACTGACTCTTTAGACCGTGTATAAGCAAGAAACTCTGGTGTAAAAATTGGAAAAGTCACATTCCCATCAACTGTCAATTTTGGCCCTGTTGTTGACAGCTTGTTTTTATTTCCAGGATCTTGACTGGTGCTTGTATTGGCTAAAGGAGCTGCTAAGCTCTGGGGCTTCACTGTGTACTGTGATTGTTCATCAGTCACTTTTGGTTCCTCTTTCAAACTTTTTCCAGTTATCTGCTCACTTATCACCTGCAAATGCCTACGTCCACTTAAGTGTTCTCTTTTGTTATGGTATGAATTGAAGTGTTGATTACATGGCCTACAATACAGTTCATCATCATTATCTGAGATGTTCAGTTCAGCAGCTTCTTTTCTTTTACGTTCCATAAAATCTTTATACCTCTCTGATTGCTGATAATCTTCTAGCTCACCCATGTATCTCTCTTTATCCTTCTCAGCTTCATCTAGGTATTGTTGCTTTTGCTCTTGTGGTAAATTACTCCACTGCTGTCCTAGAATCTTGGTAATTTCGTGAAATGGTAAATCGGGATGCTCACTTCGAACCTTGTCACGATGGTCATTCAAAAATCTAACATAACCTGTTAATGGTGCACGCGGAGCGTTGGCATCTTTGAGGAGTTTTCTGCGTTTTTTACCAGATGAAGCTTTAGAAGTTCCCCCAGAGGCACGTTTTAATCCGTCCTCTAACATTGCTGGGCTGTCTAGGCTTGATTCACTTATAACTGAGTCGGCGACATCAACAGCTTGGCCTACTCGACTCTGTTTATCATCCACAGTTTCTTCTATCGAAGACATATTTGTGTCTTGCACGTGCCCATCTTCAGCAAAGCCAGTTCTATTTCCTTCGTAACAGTCGCTCATACTTTATATATAACTTTTGTCTCTAAATATGAGTTAGAATAAGTTCCCTTTCAAGTTGTAAACAGCGGTCAATGGAAGGAAACACCTGGCATCACAAATACTATTTACTAACCTCAATACGAGGTAACAGTTAACCGTTGATTTGCAGTAAGGGGGAACATCATAGAACTTGGCGATTTTGAAGAATAAAAAATATGGAAATTTTTTAAACTATGATAATATTCAATGCTATTCAGTGAAGCGAAAGAATGACAATAAATTAATATTACCATTTGAATCAAATAATATTATCAGGAAGTTTCGGCAAATGAGGAGATTCTTATAATATTTGACAGTCATGTACCCCCTGAATTCTCTTGCATGATAAGACGCTTGGTCATGACGACAACGAGGTATAATCTACAGAGCTGTTGGTGTTGTACGAAGGGGAGTAGCCGCTGAGGAAGTCAGGGAAGCATATCTCAAGAAATCGGAAGCTTAACTACATTATCAGCCAAAAAAAACACGACAGAAGATATCAAATAGCTGCATCTATTTTATTACAGAATGGCTAAAACGCTGCAAGGGTGGATCACTGTTTTTTCAACTTTTATCATCGTGTTCGTATCAGCCAGTTCATCATCGAATGTCGTAACTGAAAAGGCCACAAATAGTTTTGTATTAGCTGATGGAAATTGGACATTGATGTTGGAAGATGAATGGCTTGTAAAATTGTACGTCGTGTCTATATTTCTATCTCAAATGCTTATTGACATGTGAAGATAGTTACGGGATATGCACAATTAAGCTTCCTTAAAAGGCCCGCCTTTAGCAAGCAAGCTCTCTCTTGGAATGGTGATAACTTGCCAACCATTCATGTAGCTGCATTTATTTATGAAATTAAATGTATTAAAGGTACTAAATTACTGTTCATTAAAGTAATAAAGAAATATGTGTTATACTACATTAAGTGCAAAAAATTCGGTGGAAAAAATTTCGGTGAAATATCTATCATTTCGGTGATAAATTTCGGTGGAATTCGAAAAAATTGCGGCGGTTGAAGGAAATTTCGGTGCTATCAGCTTAAACGGAAAGTCCTTGCATTGCAATCTGGCTCATTCTTAAAGTAAAAAACAAAACTTAGATAGTACATAGTAAGTCTGGTAGCTACAAATCTACAAATGGGTCCTCAAGCTCAAGTTCTTCTTAAAACATGTCGTCGATTCCTATGATGTGAAAATACTTTGGTGGAAAGGGAGTGATTGCTCTGCAAATGACTTCAGAGCCTAACAAGCCATTAATAACCAACCTTGCATGAATAGGGTAAAGAATACTAAGACCAAGCTTTTTTCAATTTTGTACACATTTGTTCTTCTATGAGATCCTTACTCAGTGGCTTGGAAAAGTTTGCTTTCAAAAATAGTTTCTGAAGTCATCAGTCATTTGCTTGCACTGATGTTTTGCATCATACACAGAGCAAAGTTTATGGAACAGTTGATAGTCCAAAATACTATTGCTCACCAATTCAAATTTTGATAAATATGTTTTAGTAATCAGTGATGAAAGTGGGGACGAAGATGACAATGTTATTGATTACTATCATGATGATGCCGTTGAGTCAACAATGCCAGTTGATGAACAATGACAACAACATTTTAACAGAATAAAAATTGCTCAAATTGTCACATTTCAAGTAATTAATGTTGATATGGATTTTGTGATGAAATGGAACTTTTTGAATGAACAATGAAGAAATCACTTTTTTGTCTCTAAAAATGCTGGTGCTATAAAAGTTTGATGGGAAAAAAGTTCAGTGGGCAAAAATTTCAGTGCTCTCTCATCACCAAAATTAAATCCAACTGAAATTTTTTGCACTTAATGTATGAATAATTTATGCATTAAATAAGTGCATACTTATGCATCTATGAAATATCCTTTCTGAAAGCTCTTCCAGTACCGTGTTTATTATTTGAGTCCAGCATATTTTACATTGAAAATCTAGTTATGCACCATGGTGTCCAGCATGTAGAAGTTTAGAGCCCACATGGGAGCAATTAGCTGATTGGGCCCTAGATAAAGAAATAAAGTTTGGAGGAGTTGATGTCACTCAAGAATCAGGTAACTTTACAACATATTTACTTGCTACATCAAAATATTTTCTTTCTACTTAAAGCATTATTCTTACACTCAAAAACCAGAGTGCATAGTTGATCTAGTTGTCTTGTTAAGCATTGTGAAATTTTTGAATGGAAATGTACATGAAGTGAACCTTCAAATCACAGTTTATTTGCTTTCAGGAATTGGCAATTGGTAGTAACACATCTCTCATATATTTGTATTTGTTTTCTAGGCCTGAGTGGTAGATTTGTAATCACATCCTTACCAACAATATACCAGTGAGTTATGATGAATTTGTGTATTGTGATTGAATCTGGCTTATTAATTGAATAAAAGATAAGTGTTACAAGTTGTGTCCCAGGACAGCCAATTTGCTTTTTTGCAATATCTAATTCTAGACTTCATTCTTAAGCATTCCATAACTCTATTTTTGTGTGCCAAACCAAATGTAATGTGCAGATCTGTGAGCAATTCTCTAGAGATATATTGTGCATTTTGATTATTTTCTTGTAGTGTAAAAAGTGGCATTTTTAGACAATANATGCAGGACCAAGAGCTTTGGAAGATTTTCAAGAGTATATAGATTTGAGAAAATGGAATGACACAGAGCCTTTGCCTAGTTGGAAGGCCCCCAATTCATATTTGTAAGCCTGCATGCATTCTTTCATTCTGTAGACCAGGCTTCTGCAACTAGTGGTTCACCTGCCACTTGTGGTACATTTGGTTATGCAAAGTGACATGCAACAAGTGTAATCAACAGAGAAAGAGAAGATAGGAAATTAATTATGTCACTAACTTTTGGATAGTGCTAGCTGGGTGTGTTTTTAGCAAGCTCAAACCCTTTATACATATGGCACCACACTTGAATTATCCTGAACTACTGACATTTAGTCATGCCAGGAGGCAGGCATAGCTTTTGGTTAACAAAGATTTTCACATTATCAGTACATCACATTCTATGTTGTATGTCATATTTAAATAGTATGTGGTATGTTGTATTAAAACTTTTAGATTATCATATGTTGTGCTGTTATGTAAAATGACCTTTCTCTGACCAATATGTTTTTGTTTACTAGTAGATGATATCAATTGTTTTCTAGAATGTCTGGAATTAGCAAACTATTCAGATTTTCCATGCAGCTTAAGGTAGTTTTATTTGGTCTTTAGCTTGAATATTTTCAATTGAACTTTCTGATTCTTTGAAATTTGTGAAGCATGATTGTTTGTGTCTTATAGTGTGTATTAAGTACTGATATTGAGAGCAATTATTGTTATTGTGCTGTTGATGTTGATGGTAATGATGATGACAATGATGATTGTGACTAGCAGGAGCTGCTGCCCCTACGTATTTTGGCTGGTTGGCTACCCTATATGTCCAAATAATCTGTAGCCATGAACATCAAAGAGACTACCAAGGTGTGCTCAGAGATGATAAGGGCGTATAGTAGATTTCAAACCCTACCAATTTGACTACTCACTCAACATAGTGTGTTAGGCATTTTGCCTATCCCATATGATGCTCTCAAAGCTCATTGAAGGAAAGTTATTGTGGTGTTTGCCATCCTGGATGGGACCTAAGATTACCCATTGATAGTTTGTGAGAACTAGTAGTTGTACCATTGGGAAACACCATTCCCTTTAAGGGCAGAGAAGTTCAAAATAAGAAGATGATGATGATGGTGTTGGCAGTGAGGATGATAATGACAACTTCTGAGATTATAATCATTATGATTTTAAAGATTGTGATGTTCACTATAAGATCTATTCTTATCTAAGTTTCATCTGCATATTCTAGGATCTTCACACATATGTGACAGAAAAGTATGGTGTGCCAGTCTGGGCATCATTTGTCCTTTTTGGTGTTGTTGTTATTCTCCTTGGACTGCTCCTTGGAATGGTAAAATTTGCATTATTTGCCTTTTATTATTATTTATTATTATTTTATTATTTATTATCTTTATCTTTCATCATTTGCATTATTCAATTTGAAAGCCAGCTTGTAGATTTGCACTTACCTTCAGAAATACACAGATTTCTTTCCTTGCCTAGCCATACCAAATAGAATACAAACATGTCATTATCAGAATACTCAGTGAATTTTAATTTCTGAGCTATAGAAGGGAAATGTGACAGGATTTCTAACTAGGTCAACCAGTAAAATGTTGAGTTAAAATACAGAAATAATGTTGGGACGAAAATCACCAGTGCTGTTAGGGTCAAAAGTTATAGAATCTCATGAAAATTCAATTTCATATCTCTATTTCAATAATTTCTTTCCTATTTTTGTATCATGTAGTTTATTATTCACCCTGTCAGTCAATTTGAAATTGCTGAAGAGCTTTTCACTGATTTTGCACATAGATCATGGTTGTACTCAGTGACTACCTGTATGGTCCTCCAACATCATATGAAAATATGGAAGATATGCAAGAAAGCATCCAATTGCAAGAGGCAGTGAAGAGGATGGAAGATAATGACAAAGATTCCATTGATGAAAGTGACAAGCAGGACAGTGTGAAGGAAGACACTGTGAAGGGTGACACCCCTGATGAAGAAGAATCTTCATTGAGGCATAGAAAGGTAGATATTTTGGTTATCTTAACCTGAGATACACTCACTTTTTAGGTAGATTTTAGCAATTTGGGTTATACACAGCTGAAATGTGGCTCATTTTTGAGCTTTTGTAATGTGCCAGTGCTGGTAACCAGACTGTAGAGCCAAATTAAATAGAGGACTGCTCAAACAGCCAATGACACCATCACCCATTCTACAGTGGAAGTACAGAAAAATTCTTTAGATCTTTGGGGAAAGTCCTTTTTGAATATAGGAATACTCCCTTTCCTGATAAAGAAATGGTAGATAAAATCATTGACCTTTCAGAGTTACACAGAAAAAAGAAGGGGCTGATCCCCTCTTCAATGTAGAAAGGGGGTATACTATACAAGCCCTCCTCTTCTACTGTCCAGTTTAATATCTTGTCTCAAATTGTTGATAACTAGCTTCTATCTTGCGCATGATATTGTTGTAAAAAAACAAAAATATAGCTGGTGATTGCTTATAAACAGTGGGACTTAAATGAAATTTGTTATGAGGGGTTCGTCAATGAGAACTACATAGAAGCAGATTGAAGGGCAAGAAATTTCTCCCAAATGCTGTGTGTCCTTTAGTATACAAAATGTAACATATAGAACATTCTATAGCAGGGCTTCCAAACCAGGGGTGTGAGACATCATTCCAGGGGATGAAAGAAGCAGGGCTGTAACTTTTATGAAATTTCCTTAGTTTCAGGAAATGTCAGCACTTTTAAGGATGTGATACTTTTTAAGGGAATTCTAAGGAAATTTTCAAAAATTTAGGTCATTAACATCATGAAAATCCTAAGTTAATATTATACTCATAGAACTTGCCCCAACAGTACCAATACTGTGATTACTTTAAAGTACACACTTCATGTAATGATTGGGTGATATGATTCACAACTATGGTGATGAGATTTGAATCTTGTCTGGAACTTTACAATTTCCATGGAGCTGTGGATAAATTTGAATATAATCTGAATTCAAGTTAAAGATAGTTGCTAATGCAATGATACATCTTGTCAGCGGCAGACTTGCTTCAGGAGTATGGCTCAAGAGTTTTAGTACAAGCTCTCAATTAACAGTATGCGTTTACCATGGACATCACTCTCTGTGAGGGGAAATTTTTTCAAAAAAGTGTGCAAGATTATTGAGATTTCCTTATTTTCAAAGATTTGAAAGATTTTTACATCCCAAAGATTTTCTATATTTTTTTGGAATTTTTTGAATTGTCCATAGTTTACATTTTTTGAATAGGTCTAAGATTGTCAAAAGATTTTTTGAGAATTTAAAGATTTTTTAAAAACTTTTTAAGGACTTTGAGGTTTTTTGCAAGTTTTAAAGATTTTTTGAGATTTTTGAGACTTGAGATTTTCCATGATTTTATAGATTTATACAGATTCCTCATATTCATATACAAAACTTTTGAAGTCATTTCCCCTCAGTAGTCTGTATCCTTTAAAAAGCACTTCTTAATCTAATTATTTTATTATCATTTTAGGCCCATTCTGATAAATAGTTATCCATCAGTTTGTGGCTGTCCTCCTTATGGCAGATCATGCCCAAGGCACGCGAAAGAAGAAAAATGTGGACCTTCCGTTTCAGCAGCTTTTGAAGAAATTCATCCACGTTTTATTGCAAGAAAAGAAAAACCATTGGAAGCATTTTGAGCTTACCGTGCCGTTATTTTATACGCTCAAAACCTATTTTTGGAGTACTGTATGGCTGTTCACAATTGTTAACTTTAAATCTTGATTGAAATTATAGCGCTAGTTTTTCACTCTTGTATAAGAAGCACCTTGGAAGTTAGGAAAATAAAATAATATAAAATAATTTATAATTTTTTTCAATTGGCATTGCTTTCAACATAGGCCTCGAATAAGTAAAAATATGGATGTATTCTACCGGCCCTTAGAGTTATGTATACGAAAAAACTTTTCATTAAGTTTTAGAACATGGTTTAATTGGTTGTTGAAAATTGGGGCAGTTTTTTTAGACCTCGTTTACACGGGATCGGATCTAAAATCACCTGGATAACTATTGGTACCCATAGGCCTAGCATCTATATGGAGCCAGATATATCGGTATATGTTTGGATTCACTATCCGGACACTTGGGCCCGGTTTCAAGAGTGGATACTAGAGGATCCGTGGACTATCTATCTTATGAACACTATGAAAAGGTCCTTATCCGACCCGTTTACACTTTGGTAAAGATCACTTCTAAAACCATACGGGTAGTCGTGGATCTGATCCCATGTAAGACGGGTCCTAGAAGTCTTGATTTGCTACTCACAATAGTTTTCAGTACTGTCTTGTCGAGTGTTGATGTAGAAATAAAGAGTTGGGAAATAATTAAATGAGTTTTTTGATTGAATTTCATGCTTCTTGCATTACAAAAATATGTAAGACGTCAAAAAGTTTTGGGCACAATGTTGTTGTACTTAGCGTCAAGAGCTGAAATGAAAGGTTTAGTTAGAACTTGAGAAAGTTTCCAAGCAAATATTATGTATAGAAGCGGCTTTCACCGCCAGAAGCACTAGTTACTAAAGACAGATTACTTTAATAGCTTACGTGCTTTTTTATTAAAAGGAACCTAGCTCAAGGCCTATTTCTTATTTTTGGACCTCCTTTTGTAAAATTCTAGTACTAAAAGTTCCTTAATAGTTCCTTAATTTTCACTGC
>OLMO02000301.1:15186871-15204238 GCA_900291935.2 Cassiopea xamachana | reverse complement strand
GTACACACATTTTTTATAAGAATATTCAGGCTCAGAACCGCTGAAATTTAAGAGTAATGCAAGGCTCAAGTTTCATCTAGAGTTGGAATTTTTGTACATTTGAGCTATAGTATTGCTTGTAGATTAACTTTTTCACAATCGATACCATATTTGTTATTCTGATCCACTTTTATNTTTTACTTTATGATAAAGTAAAACATCATTAAAGATTTGATAATAATTCTTTGATTTTCAGACGGAGTTACACCTTCGATATTTGAGAATAACTTAAGGATAATCCAAGGTTCAAAAGCGAAAAAATTTAAGAATATTGAGACTCAGCAAAATTAGGTATTTTTGTAAAAAAACTGTATATTTCTTGGTACTTTTATAACAAAATAAACAATTCACAGCTAATTAGCTACAAAAATGATGCCGTTCGAACGCACACCTCATAAAAGGAATCTATCTTGTTACTTTTTGATATTATTGTAGTTTAAACTATGTTCACTTCCAAGAAAAGAACCTAGTGTAACCAACATATAATGTTTCTAAGATAACAATACAAAAACCATGCACTAAAAAGATGTCCAAAAAACTATACATTGTTCCCTATCACTGTTTCTTCCTTCCAGTTAGGAAATAACATATAAAACAACGTTTTGCAATCATAGGTCGCTGATTAGTTGATGCAATAAAGGATTTCCACCATAGGAACTTCATTCCTATGTCTCAGAAGGACGACCTGCTTTTACTTCTAAGAAATCACTGCGGCGATCATTGCTCATGTAGCACAGGGATACCAAAGTAATCACAGGCAAACCGCTTTTACAGACAAATAGGGCCTATTTTCACAGGGGCGTCTAGTACACTTTCAAGTACCAAATGGACAGGGGGGCTGATGCTTCCGAGGAGGGGCTAAAATACGGCTTTCACGGTACTACAAATACCAAAAATCTCCGAAAAAATAGCTTTTCACTTTCCGACGGGGGCTAGCATGTTCAAATGGGGCTCTAGCTTTCCCTTGGCGCCATCCCTGCAAATGGAAGGGGAAAGATTACTAAATACTGGGCTCTTTCCAGTTTCCAGACCTTATTTAGAACTCCCATTTCTTACTTTGCCATCTTGTTCAAACTTTGTTTGGACAGTGAGCGTTTTAAATAAACTACCCCCGCCTGCCTGCATAATATTTTATTAATAAGTTTTCCGACCCTCTCGTTACGTATTGTTCAATTCTTCTTAGGCTAAACTGCGCGTTGGCTTCTCGAGTGCGCAGTGAATACACGAGCTTATAGACACTTCTGGTAATTACAAATTAGCGTCTATTCACAAGGATTTCACAACTTGGTAAAGATGAGTTGCTTACAATGAAAAACAGGAGGACAAATCACCTCTCAGAATTGCGTTTGTGATTTCGTGATAGTAAAGCTGCACGACTTTTTACATTATTTCAAATAGCTTTTGCGATTTTTTAGTACTTGGCACTACGTAAATTCATTGCATATTTTCTCCTCGTGATCATCTATTGTCTGGTGGCCTGAAATATCTTGAACTACATTGTAAAATTGATCAATAAATTTTAAAATCGACGCAGTAAGGAGCGATTTCGTCTTAAGAATCTCAGCATGACACCTAGCCAACCGTGCCTTCTTGACACGATTAGCAAGTTTCAAAAGTTGGCCTATCTTTCGTAATTTTGAAGGGTTTGCTTGACATTTAGAGTTAAAGATGAATATTAACTATGAATAAGTAAAAACATAAATAAACTAAATTAATAACGACTAAGTGCGCTATATACTTTCGCTGTTGAAATTCAGAATCATGCAAACATTTTGATTTTTGATGCGTCCCACTCTTGTATCTTTAACTTGCTATATTTCTATGCTGTATAGGTTCTTGGTTAACAACGGCGCTTTAGTACTGAACAAGTTTTGAACTTGTATAAATATATGATGTTGATGATGATGATGATGACAAAGATGTTGAAGATGATGATGACGATGATAATGATGATGATGATGATGATGATGATGATGGTGATGATGATGATGATGATGATGAAAAAGATGTTGACAATGATGATGACGTTGATGACGATGATAATGCTGATGATGACAATGATGTTGATGATGATATCCTGTGATACACTAAGAAACCCTGTTCTAAACATGGGCGTTCAAACGACCCTCAGAGTGGAGAGGCCTGGTCACTAAGATCGGAGAAAAGCTCAGGCGCAAATAGTGAAGCATGCTACTTTCTGAAAAAGTGGGGGGCCAGTGCCGCTCGGCCCCCCCCGTTTCGATTTCCCGGCTGAAAATATAACGCAAAGGAAGTAAACTGTGCCATGAAGCCATGTTTGGTTGTATGTGCGAAATTTTTTAGGTGTTATAATGCTTCCCATTGTACTGCAACAGTGTGATAGTCACTATCTTGCAGTGAAATGGGTGTGGTAATCAAAGGGTATGGTCACTGTAGGGCGTGGCTCCATAAAGTTATCCCTAGTCTGCAATTGATGGCGTCTTCTCTGCCTTCTTATATGCTCGTTCAACCTTTAATGGTTTTCAACACGCGCATCCAAATCCGCTCGACAGACACTCTATACTTCTACTTGCTGTTCAATCTCACAATGTATGGATGGGAACAGAGATGTATTTACCCAGTGGGCCCAGGCCCAGGGGCCCCCTAAAATTCTCAGATTTAGGGGGCCCCGAGCAACATTTCGAAAACCAGTGAATTACAAGTCCCCTTATAAACTTACCTTGCGACCATGTCCATAAAAATTCATGCTAACAGGGTGCTGGGTACTATACACGTGACAAAATTTTTTAGGTGTATTTAAAGTGGCCCAAATCAATTTTGGGCCCAGGGACCCAACCGACTTAAATGCGGCCCTGGATGGGAAGGGCTTTTTCCAAGCAGGGACGGATCCAGGGTGCCGGGGGAGCCTTGGTCCCTTCAAACGGCAATGTTTCCTATAGTAAACAATAGTGTTGAGAAACTTCACATGAAAGTATACATTGGCCCAGTACTGAAACTCTCTTAACTTTTCACGATTCCAGTATAAAAATCTTCTTACCGACTTTCTTAGCATAAATTTTTGCGTTTCAATGTTTTGCGCATGCACAAAACATACTGCTAAGTCGTCACAACGATGCGTCTATCAGGCGGAAAGATTTCTTCGAAGTTTTTATCTACCGACAGGAGAATTTGCATTTGTTTACAAATTTGATAAGAATTCTGAAGATATACTGCATGACTGATATAATGGAAGGTAGAAACGAATTTCTATGAAAAATTTATAGTAAGTGTACGAAAACAAAAGCTGCATTATATTCATAATTTACAGCAGGCGGCAGCGCAACAGGTCTTGATTTCTTGATTTCTTGGAAGTCGGGGACATCCTCATATATATTTAAACACAGGTGAATCCCATTTAGCCTCATTTCTTTAGCACACAGTTGGGACACGGTCACAAAATTTGAATTCGTAAAAGTCGGTTCGATTTGCAAATAGAAGCTGTTTAATACGGTAAGCGTATTTTACTGATACGATGTTTTGATATCTAAGTTATTCGCCTATACAAATTCTCAGCAACTCCGCTGAAAGAGCTGAACTGAAATTGCTTTGTTCGGTGCTAGACAAGTAGCACAGCTGAGATGCACGTGAACAAATCAAAGGTTTTACTGGGAATTTTGGAGGCGCGTATGCATATATTTTTCAGAGTCCAGAAAAAATTCAAACCGTCCTCTAGAAGTAACTTCTTGACGTATAACCTTCCTCATTATACAGCATCAATATCATTCTTCCCATGTTATCCCTCCATTTTCCTTATGCCAAATCACCTCATTTGCATGCATCAAACTTTTCCTCAAGCTAGATCTTTTTATAAATTCCTGCGCCTTCCTCAGGACTGGCATAACTTTTAGAAACCTTTCGCTGGCTCACAGCCGCAAAGCCATGACTTTTTCGATTCTGATATTTTCTATCCTTGGAGATTGATATTATGCCGTTGATAGGCCTGACTGATAAATATGACGGTTAAGAATTGACCTGGAAAACCTGGAAAAGGAGGGTAGAGCGATATTTCAAAAATTATCTTTGTCGCTGCAGTCAAGGAAAACACAATAGTTTTAAAGATTGTCGTGGGAAAAGATACCATCTTGGTAGATTGATTCAGGGAAAAAATGCACATTGAAGAACTATCGAGGAAAAAATTTTCTAAATTCTACAGTACCTGCAACACATGAGATCAGCTCTACTTTCTCTGTTATACGTTGGACCACAAGCTGTTTATATAAGAAACATGTATTATAGGAAACCCAGTTTTAGAGCCTAATAAAAGCTATCAAACACATGCACACTTGAAAAAGAATACCAAATTTTTCGCTGGCCTTCAACATTAAAGATTTTTGCTCTAGGCCTACGAATATCCTTATTTTTTCTTATGTTTTGGAGTAGCGGAAGCCGGTTAAATATAAAAATCAAAATTGCCTATTTTCATGCAAAAAGGTCGGTTTGCAAACATGTCTTGGAGGGATCCACCGGGGATTTTTCCAGTGTCCCTGTAGGTTAGCGAGTCCTTGCCTGCCTTATTGTATAATTGTCATTTACTTTCAGCGAAATTAAGCCTCAATATTCTCACAGTCTATGAGTCAGAGATAATATTCCTCAAAAAGTGTGTTGCACTGCACAAACAATTCTAAGATGCTTGGATTTCTACAGTTTGCTTTTTCATCTCGAAAGAAAAATAACGACGTTTTTACCACTAACCATTTCTATATGTTGCTTGCTAAATTCGATTATTTTCTAGAGTAAAGAAACTTGCAAGAATCTTGCAGAACTAGATTAGGTCAAAAACAGCGAAAATTTAATTGCTGTGGTCCAGATGGGTTTATAACTACATAGCGTCATTTGAAAAAATGCACTTAGGAAATGCACAGCTCAGAAATAAACGAAATAACTTCGAAAAAACTACCCAGTTTACTTTGCAAAAAATGAAGGTTTTCTGCAAATTTTTGAAGTTACGTTGCAACTGCTTGGTTTAGGAAAGCAACCAAGGACCTAGAGTCAAGGTTAATACTTGGAGTTTAAGTGCAAGAAAGCTTCCTGTTTCTGCAAAAGCTAACTTTGCAAGAATCAAAAGCTTTTCTACTTCCTACTTAACAATTTCCTACCAAGTTCTGTTTACCAACTTTTCACGGAACCTTTCGAACTACAAAAGGGAAGGGGATCTCAAGATACTTGAGGCAAGATCCTGTTGGTCCGGCTTTTGTACGTCTAACGCGGAATTTGTGAGTGCGCGCGGTCGTCACCCGAGTGGATAAGTGACACATCCTGATTGACGTAGGAAGTCCAGCCCCCTGTTTGGAGATGACTATTTCAATCTATGATTTAAATACAGGTTACTTTGGTCGACCACATTTAGAACTGGAGGGTGAAATAGAACGAAAGTCTGATATCTCGAACAGTCATAATTTGCCAGTGGTCAGTAAAAACTTTGAGCAAAATATTGTAAGTTTGTGTATCTTATTCTAAGTGCGTATATTTTTTAAAACATGTAATAGTTCCCCAAATGACAATGTCGATTATTTTGAATAATATACCTGCGAAAACTAGGTTTTTAATACTTGTTTTAAATTTTTACCATTTACAATTAATTGGATATAAAGAGAGTTGTGAGTACTTTTGATGTCATATCAAACAAATTGTTTTCCACCTATGTTCTTGATTATTTATTTTTTCCTTGTCGGATATCCCATTCTGCTATGCATTTCACTTGTCCGCTATATCCCCTTCTATAAACATGGATTGGCAAAACTTTTTGCATAAATTATTAACGAATTAAATAAGCATTCAATCATTTGAATTTTTATGTAACTCGTTAGCAGTTCATAAAGTTTCATAAGCTTCTCCTGCGATATACAATGTCGATTTTGAGCAAAAATTAAAAATTTTGACATTTTCATATATATAATGCGTAAAAGAAGAGAGGCTACTTTACTTATTTCAAACCAAACTGGAAAATCCAGTAAAGTTTTTTATTAACAATGAGACAATCGTCGCCAATTTCGTTTGTAAAATCTTTCTCATGACGCAGCCCTCTATATAATGTACCAGACTTTTGATTAGCATATTCGGTAACTGAAATATAGCTAATAGAATCGCCTGGAATTTTCTTTTTGAAAACTCAAAATATTCTTTCCGTCTTGATGGTGGATTCGTTTAGAGAAGTAAGACTCCAGTTATCGGTACTCATTAATGAAATTTTTATACATTTGAGCCTTCCGTGAAACAACTACTGCCCATTTCCTTATAAGAATCGAATTTTTAACTCATCATATCAATAAATCTTGTCCTGGGCCAATCTCGTACTAAGGGCAGTGCAAAGGAATTCCATACGTGAATAGCAAAGAATGAGGCAACGCTATTCAAAGGGGGATCCCAAACGCCCTCTAAGTTATTTGCGTATTGTGCAAGAGTCTTCATAGCAATACACCTGCACACTACCTTGGATACATAACACAGGCAAAAAACAAGTTTCATTATTGACTAGATCCTGATATAAATTCATTTGCGTTTCAGCTTGAACAAAGCCAGTCATGACGAAAGAGGTACAAGGGAACGGTAGTGCAGGGAAGATTTATGGGTCCCGCAGCAGCAGGATGGAATCAGTTGAAGATTGCTTAGGACTTATGGATCATTTGTCGCGTTGTGAAAGTTCAAGATGTAGCGTTCCAAGTTGTTCCAGACTTAAAGCAGCAATTAAACACGCCAAAGACTGTAAGCGAAAGGGGCAATGTGCGCTTTGTAAGCAGGTAATACGCATCTGTGTATTACACGCAAAAAACTGTTTGGTCACGAACTGTAAGGTACACTTTTGTGGAATGATACGGTTACGGCTTTCTGTAAGACAAGAAGCATTAAAGAATCAAGGTAACAAACTAAGAAAGGATCAAAAGAGGCAGATGGTAAATATGGTGACTACAGTTGGGCATCAACCAGAACCCCATAAACCTGTCGATGAGGAGGTTGGGTTTCGATATGATATGGTACCCTTACAACGGTCATTTTCCCTCTTCAATGTAAAACCAGCGAACACCGCTGGGAGATCAATGGACATGCAACGCTCGACTTCATACAATGACCAGCAATCAGTGCCAGAAATAATTGGGAGTGGACTAATTCAAGCAATAGGTACACCAAATGGAACCATGAGTAGCAGCAAAAATCTGGCAACAACGTACGAGAAAATGGACATTGCTAATTACTAGAGCCCTTCGTTCGGGTTAGATGTTCTTATTTATTGGATCTTCGAGTGAATTTGAGATCCCTGTTTTTACCATGGACAACTAGAAAACTGTACATTATCGATTAACAGTTCATATGACTTATAGTAGCATTTTAAATTTTCAAGGCGTATGCATTACTCTGTATCATAAAACCAAATAGATATTAACTAATTGTTTAAAATTGTTGGCAGTTTGATAGGCATCTTTGTTGTCAAATGATGATATTTAATCTGGCATGTGCATGATTCAGTAAATGCTACCTACGCTGAGGCATCGATGGGTGCACCCTAGCCCCACAATTTATATACTTAAAAATGCAATCAAGTGATTCTCTGATTTTGGTTTTACCACCCGTAATGCTAGCTGCATTTTTGAGCAAATGATAAAACCACAAAAGGGATCAATCAGTTGCATTTACGGTTGACAGAGCAACTATGAAGAGGATAATTTCCTAAGCTTTGGCTATAAATCACTGAAAACAAAACTTTCTCTTGTTACAGACTACCGATCTACATCTTATGATTATGCCCATAAGCGTGAGGAGAGGGTGTGGCAGGGAGGGCTGCAGCCCCCTTTGATTGGGCAGAGGTCTGCTACATTCGGGCAATTTTCCTGAAAGGAAATTGGGCAAATTCCCTGAAATAATAGGAAATTCAAGCAACTTTTCTGACTGCTCTCCAAATCACCTTACTCAGTTGGTCAGAAGTTTTACAGCCCCCCTAAATTTGAAGCCCTCCTACACCTATGATTATACCACGTACGAGTGTGGCTACGTAATTGCCCTGAGAACATGTGAGCTGATTCATTCAGTATCAACCCAGCACTATGACGTCATTTAGGCTTTCTTCAGAGTTGAATCACCTAAGGAAAAATATTTTGCTGAGGCAAGCTTCAGAACAAGGAACTTAGCATGAAAGACAACAAACCGGTTCACTATTGATCTCATCCTCAACAATGGCATGATCATATTTCAATACTTCAGGATCTTCCCAGTTGTGCTTCGAGCAGATTTCTTTGATTATACCCTAAGAAAAAGGCCACAAAATACGGTGAATCACCATTGAAGTGCTTCCCGATTACTAATCAAATCATGTGATTTCCTGTATCAATTCAATATCTATGTAAACTAATAGCAGAAATAGTCAGTGAAGAACGCACAGACATTTATTATAGGGGTTCCGTGGGGTGGCGTGGGGGAACCTCATAAATGTCGTACATGAAATGAAGCCGCTGTTGAGTATAATTAACTACAAACATGCAGAAGCAAAGCTAGGGTGCTTCCTTTGGGGGGAGGTTTGAGACATCTTGCACGAAAAAAGGGCGTTGCCTATCAGTTTTGAAATAGTGTATCATGTCTAGAAGTCATTATGACCAGAGCCTAAAATAAGAAATATTGATAGATGCACTTTGGTTTATAAGATGAGTGTGGTTCAAAATTAGACTTCTGTGATTTGAATGAGAAAAACCAAAGCCAGCACTTTGTCTACAAATCCAAATTTATTCTAAAATGCATAAATCGTAGCACCATCCTACAACACTAAATCTAGATGCTACCTTGTAGTTATCTAAGGGAGACTCCTTTTGAATGTAGGTAGGTGATGAAAACTACAGCTCTGTAGCAAAGACATTGCCATGAAGAAAGCAGGGGATCTGGAGGTTGTGCCCCCAGATAAAATTTTGAGACCATGCCCTTTACTTTGGCATAGAATGCATCTCCCAATACAACTATGAGCAGATATACCAAATTTCTTAGAGATTTCGTATGTAGTTGTGCTCTATTTATAAACTATCTTTAAGTAGACTCTTTCATCAAGAAATATTGCACAGAATCAATTTACAACTGCACAAAATGTGACAACTAAACACTTGTTCTAGGCCGTGCATGCGCAAGACCACAAGAGCAGGGGGGGGCATTTGCATGCCAAGTGCTCAAAAATGCCAGACCAATACACCAGCAGCTAAAAAATTGCTGGACAAATTACTAATTTTTTATCATTGGGGTGCCTCAATTCCCAAACCCCCCAGGAATTTTGACCGTCCATACATGCCGAAAGGCACCCAATAAATTCTTTGAATAATCCATAGGAAAATTATTAATTTAAAACTGCATACGGGAAATAAGCTTTGAAAGTACAAACAAGTTTGAATACTGATGCTTCCAGAAACAAGGCATTGTTTTCTGTATAAACAAAGAAATGCTGCACCTACAAACCACTGCCTAACACCCACCCCCCCATCTTACCCCAGCCCCCCATCTTATCCCAGCCCACAGATAGGATTCAATTATTCTGATTACATAGTATGTACCTGGCAAATTTCTATTTCAAATCCAACAAATGGTCGTATCCATGCATCGAGAGTGGAACTATTGATAAAGAGGAAAAGTAAGTTCATAGATTCGAAACAAATATATTTGGCATGCAAGATAGAAAGTTAAGGTTCGAAACAACCTGTGTGGGCTTGCATACATCTGCTCTGTACATGATAAAAGACGGGCGTAGACCATCTTGTATAGGCCATGGAATAGGTATGGCATAGGCCATATGCATGGCATAGGCCATCTGATAAAAATACGGCCATCTCGTTCGAGTTCATACAAAAATAAGAAAAGGCCTACACTCCTTTTTATAAGATTAAAGTTCATAAGAATATTAATACTCAAAATCGCTGAAATTTAAGAATAATTTAAGAATACTGCGAGGCTCCAGCTTCACTGTATTCTGGTTAAAATACTGCTTTCAGATGTACTTTTTCATTATCGATACAAATATAAACTCTTTAAATTTCACTATAAATAAAAGAGGGAAGGTATTTCAGAATCCAGCTCGTGCAATAGGCTGCTGACGCAAGTACAGCAAGTCACAGATAAGAGATTGAAAACAACCACCATACTTGTTATAGTAACTACGTAATGACGTCACTGCTTCTGCTAATGATGAATGGATCTTTTTATCTGTAAAAGAATTATACACACAATCTCAATCTGATGGACTATTTGGTGCCACGGCAAGGCCGAAATGTAAGCAAATTCCAAACCAAGACTTGGTGTCAGTCTATGTAAATGGCAAAATGAGCTTATCTTTGGTAACCATCATCATCATCATCGTCTTCGTTGTCATCATTATTAGGATCATCATCATCAACATCATCATCTTCTTGTTTTTCTTGTTCCCATTTCGCCCCCGAAGGGGGCCTAGGACTGCCCTGGGGTCAGTTTTCGCCTGTCATTTGTTCAAAAAGAGGTGATTGAGTCGGCTCTACTCAATCCACTCTGTTACCCCAACAGTTACTAGGCAGAGCTGTAGCGTGAGCTATTGAGTTTGCTTTTGACCAAAGGGGCCTGCTTTGACAGTTTGCCACAGGTCATCAACTTCTGCCCTAATTCTGAATCTCTGCGACATACACCACTATCAATTTAAGGGCAGTGTTTTTTCTGTGCCCCGCTTGCCATCACGTGGAGGTCTCCAACCATGGGCTAGCTATCACCATCACTATCATCAATATCAACATCAGCATCATCATCATCATCACCATCACCATCATCATCATCATTATCATCACCATCAACATTATTATTTTTTTGATACTTCAACATAATGTAAATTTATAACTAATTACAATTATACGTCTCACTATACCAGGCAACGTACAATTGGCTGTCGATATCATCTATACAAGTAAAATTACCCAGCTGTAAAAGAAAAAAATAACAAAAATAAAAGCAAAAGAATTAATATAAAAGCAAAATTTCAAAAGGCAAGCAATTTCGGGTCATTCCAAGGTTTACTTCGGCGACAAAATATAAAATATGTGCACCTGATAGTTATATTTATGATTTTCGATAAAACAGATCTTTGTAAAAGTTTATTGAACTCAAGACAGTTAAGAAGATATAATCATCATCATATGATAAACTCTATTCATGTGTATAATAAATTTAGCATAATTGCTAATTGGGAATACAAACTAAACATGTAATCACAAAAATAGATTAAAAATTTCAATTCTGAAAAAATATTCTTTAAAAACAATTCTATAAAATTTTCTTTACATTTTGATAGTCTAGTAATCACTTGAAGTAAAACATTAATATAGCAAAGATTGATGGCATTACAGGGCCCGGACTTTCTCTGGATTTGACTCACTTTTCGGAGTTGCAAATAAAAGCTGGATATGTACTTGGAGACAGTGTGGTTTTGTAAACAAAACCACCAAGAGGGATGGCTTCTAGGTACAGGGGCTCATAAGGTCTAAGGCATCAAGGTATATAGTGGCCTCACGTTCTGACCAAATTTTCTGCTCGCTTAACTAGAAGAGGACCAAAAGTTTCTCGTCTGCTTTAGGACCTCTGTCAAACTGAACACCATCGCAGCTCAAAAAAAGACTCAAAACAAAAGCCCATCCCAATCCATTTCGGTCTACTATAATGATTCTATTGTATAGCTTCTTAGTTTTCTTAGCTTCTATCTTCTACCACACCCATCCCATAATTCCATAGAAATACCACACCCAATTTTTTCTAACAAAGGTGCGGATTCGAATTAGTTTTTTTATATTAGCCTCCACGGGGGCAGAAACATTGGCTTCAAAAAAACACCGACCCAAAACGTATGCAACGATTCTTGACGTGACTTCGGAATATCTCTGGCCATGATTTCATTCATTTTGTCAGTTGAACTTAGTAGAATGAAGATCAAGTATCATAAGTTTTTCTATACACATTTCAGCTTTGACGTAAGAGATGGCGGTTAACTAATTCTATGAGGAATTGAACAATAAGCAAGTTTCGTTTTGGTTAACTGCGCAGTAGCCTATTGTCTTTGCAGAGTGCCACTCCATTACTCTGAAGATTGCTATCACAGTCTCACGACATCGCATGTTTACTTCCTCGTTGTTCCTAACAATAAACTAACACTTCAATAACAAGAAACTGAAGTAAAATTCCCCTTTCTAAATCCACATATCCTGTAATCAAGCAATATGACTCTAGCGAGGGCGTGGCACCTCATGTGTCATAACAGCTGTTATAAAAATGCATTGTACGTAGTCTATGCTTAAATATACTGAGCACTATTACAGAAAATCACGACTAGATCTCATAAATACCTCAGTAAAAACACTTTCTTACCAATTTCAAACTCTATCTGCAATGCATCTTTTTTAGCGGCTTCAATATCCGTGGACAAGCGTGTAATTGAGGACTTGACGCATGCCTGTGCATCTTCTAGATCTTTCAACTCTTCTTGTTTCATCTGTCCTTCTTCCATAATCTTGTTTCTTTCTTCTGTGACGATTTTTGCGGCCTTGTAATTCCGTCCTTAAGAAGAATGATGATTCTACAAAACGTCTTTGCTTACATTTTTCTGTTCTCTCTTATAATACTTCCATACATGTCAATGCAACAATACTGTACAGCCACGAAACCAGGGGGTTGCATGGAAGGCAGTGCCCCCCTCAGCTCAAAGATTTTGTCCGCCATTGCCTGCTCATAACTTTGAATGATGTTCGTCTGGTATCTTTTTATTGTCTTTCTACGTCAAAGAACATAGACTGAAGCTTTCTGATGCTAATTAAATCATGTTTGCAAAGAGGCATTTTCCTGCATTGTAAGGAATGTTATTATGAAGATTGTTTCTGGGGGCAAGTCCCCAGACCCCCGTTGCTACCTTTATGGCAATACAAAAAACATTGGTAGCACTATAGTCAACGTAGAAGGTGTGGTGATCAAAGCATTTCAGATCAGAGCCACTAAACTCCTTCCTTTCATTTTGCGTCCAATAAGCACCCTCTTTACATTTGGGTGCGACTGTCACACCAATCTAACCTGGTTGCCCCTCCCTTCCTTTGAAAGTTGGCTTCGTGACTGATACCGTATCATAAAATGTAGTAACAGTAACAGACTTTGCATATTACTAACAATTATACAACATATTTATGACTTTTATACAGGATGGTATTACTGCAGATATTACTGCTATCAGTTACCTCATTTCTTTACCTAAAATAATTCTTTTGAGACTTAATAAGTATTACAGCAATAACCAGCTACAGCAATGTGCCTCACTACGCTAGGCAAAGTACAACTGACTGCCAGAATTACCTGCACATGCTGAAGAAAACAATTGCAGATCTAACTAACAGGTGACCAAAAAATAGAAATAAGATAACACAGAAAAGTGCAAAGTGCAATAACTGATAAAGGCAATTTTGGATCTATCCAAAATTTATTACAGATACAAAATGTGTAGTATGAGCACCTGATTATGATGTTGATGATTTTAGATAAAATTGATCTCTGCAAAGCGTTATTAAAGTCAAGACACCTTAGAAGACCAATGAAAGATTCAGAGGAAGAGTCAGCCATACCTAGTCCGCTAGAGATAAGTTGATACACTAAATTTACTTGTAACAAAATCGATGACTAGGACGACGAGAAATAAAGATATCTTAAATTTCATTTCATTTAATTTTGCTTGTCTTAATAAAAGCGTATCTTTCTCAAAACCCTCAATTAAGGATCTAATTTAAGACAAACTGAAAGAGCTTTGATTAGGAAGCCAGATGGGCATACTTCTGCATGCAAAAATCTTCGCTCTATCTCATAATAAATTGCTGATAATCATGAGATTACATGGTTCATTACCACAATCTTATGCATGCACAATTTTTAGCAAATTCATGATTTATTCAACATCCTTTATATCATATATTATTTAAACAATATATTTACATACGTATGGTCATTTTAATCATTTATCTTTTGAATCTAAAGGCAACACTGGGGATATAGTGACGACGAGGAAGGGAACTGGCCACCCTACCTCACATGATGATGGCCCAGGAAAAGTGCCCTCTCTAACAGCCACCTCCCCGACATACGAATGTTTATGAGGGCCCACTAACATTCCTTAGTGTGCTGATTCCCATGCTTCCAAGCTCTGTTAAGATGTTATTAGGACGTGATTTCGGGCTTTTCTAGAACGAATCTTTCGTTTGCTTTATCTATGGAACAGTAAAAGGATATGGCTTAGGTGACTTCAGGGAAAGTCGCTAGGAATATTCTGAAAGGGATTTATCATTCCAAGCTGGGCTAAGTATTCTAAAGGATTGACTAGAATATGGGATATGCTTAAGATGGGAATGCCATAGTAATACCACAATAACAAGAAAATCTTCGAACTAACACATGAATCTACTAAGAACTATGTTTTGACTACAATGAATCTACTATGAACTATGAACTATGAACTATGAACTATGAACTATGTTTTGACAACACATGAATCTACTATGAACTATGTTTTGACTACAAAGTAGAGTTCGCCTGGCTAACTTCAAAATGTGTGGGGAAATGACGCACTCGGGCATCACAACCGGGGAGTTTGGGGGGGGGTTGATACATCCTCAAAAAATAATGAATTAGCAATTTTCAGGTTAAGGCTACAGAAAGTGAATTTTTGCAACCAAAAGTAACAAAAACAACTACAATGAAATTGATGCAAAATTTTGTGGCAACCGCAGTGAAAAAAGACACACAGTCACCGAGTCCTCACTGCTGATGCCAACTTTTCTTTCTCACTGCTGATGCTAACTTTTTTCTTTTTCCTTCCTTTTTTTTCTTTTTCTTTTTCTTTAATAACACAACACAGGCGAGGTTGGAATCCATGCAAGCTTTACGTTGGACGTAAAGCAGAATGAATGATTAGTAGCAAAGAAAGAAAAAAGTAGCTAATGATTTGACACATGCATGAGCCAACAACGACTAATATATGGAAATAAGTCAAATTGGCTTTCAAAAGATCTTCAATAAAAGAGCATTTAATATTTAGGAATTAACCCAACTAGTAGGGAAATTTATACCTCATTGTAACGAGGTTGTGTACTAAACTCTTGATGCGGTGCGAAGGAGCATTGTAACGCCTTCATAGACTGCAGATTTCTTTCATCTATGATTCAACACTTTGAACAGAAAAGCTGAAATAAAATACAAAACAAACTAGAATTCTAATAGCAAACCGGAAATAGCCATCTGCTTCTCCTTTTCCAACTCCTCCACCCGAGCCTCAATGTCATCCAACCTCTTTTTTATTCTTGTGATTTGTGCTCCGCAGTCAATATCCTAAAATAGTAAATGAGCAGGAGTTTTGAGTACCACAAGTTTCCCTAGAAGAGAAACATTCAAAGTCTGTCCGCCGAAAAGGGGCCTGGGAAAAATCTTATATCTAAGTCCATTAACTTGCCAGGGAGCTCTTATAGTTATTTCTATAACGTTGTAGGCATAGCAAATACAAAAGATATATGAAGAAAACCCCCGTTACAACATCCGATAATCTATGGACATCTTTATGACTTCAATCTAGCTTCTGGGGGGCTTAGATTGTCACATGAACACTTAATTCAAGCTTCAAATTCTGGAATACTTAGCAAGAGAAGGTACCTTGTATTCTGCATCTTGCAGCTGAATCGATAGCTCTTTCACTTTTTCAATTAAGCTGTTGAAATAACAATAAAATTTATTGGTGGGGCAAAATTTCACAATGATCGAAGTTATCAAATGACGAAAAAGCCTCTCATAGCAAGCTGAAGTTTGGGCTATCACCTCAGCATACAGTAGAAAACAGTACCGTAAATCTTTGAATTAGCCCCCCTGGGGGGCTTATTTAGTTTTTAGATTTTTGCATGGGGGCTTATTCGAGGGAGAGTTGAAAAAATGTTTCTGGTAGTTGGTCATATTTCAGTTGAAAATTTTCTACTAGTTAACTATCTCTTCGATGCTACACATACAAGCAATATGGTGTTTTTTAAAGGACAGGCAACTTTTTGTTAATTAATGTTTACTTTTTCTTTCCCAGCTCTATAAAGCACTAATAGACTCTCAAATAAGTACAGTCACATGCTTGGGTGGAGGCTTGGTAATAATTTGTAGCTCTAGGGTAGGGGTTATTCGAATGGGGGGGCTTATTTGAGGGGAGCTAATTTGAGGATTTATGATACTACAAACTGGTCCACGCCTAAGAACAGTTATAAATACAACTTCTGGTGTGAATCCACCTTGTAAGAGTCATCAATAAACGATACAGCCATTCATAAACAAAGAAAATCACACATGCATGAACAACACAACAACAACCTCTCTCAACAACACTCACTAGTATAACTGTGGCAAGAAGAGCTTGATGAATTTTTCTGAACTTCAGTGATGGGATTAAGATTTCCTTCTCCACTGGATTGCTCAATGGAAACTTTCAGCTCTAAGATCACTCCTCTCTCTCTCTCTCTCTGCGCAAATTTTTGTATAAGAATACTTAATTTTTCACTGAGCCTAAAATACTTAATTAATATCTTTAAAATTTTTAGGTTTTGATTCCTAGATTACTCTTAAATTGTTCTTAAATATCGACGGTGTATCTACGTCTGAAAATCAAAGGATTATATTCAAATCTTTATTGATGTTTTACTTTATCATAAAGCAAAATAATAAATGGAGCAGAATAATAAATGTTTTATTGATAGTGAAAAAGTTAATCCACAAGCAGTATTTTAGCTCAAATATACAAAAATGCACAAAATACACAAAACTTGATAAAACTTAAGCCTTGCATGATTCTTAAATTATTCTTAAATTTCAGCGGTTCTGAGCCTGACTATTCTTATAAACTGTGTTCGTATAAACAAGTGTACTTCCGAAGTCAGCAAGCCCCCATATCCTGTAAACAGGATAATGAACTAAGTAGGTACAGCTTTAGTGATCATGATTAAAGTTCAGATACCAAAGTATGACATCAAGCACTGTAAAATTAAGTCATGATAACTAGGAAAGTTTTGATAGTAATCAAGAAGTGCTAAATTCAATATAGTAAAATTCGAAGAGAAAGCAAAAGTGTAGGGTACTGAGCATCTCCTAGAATGCAGAAGTCACTACATGCTTAGGTAGTGATGACATATGCTTGGAAATGCGTGGAACTAAAAGGCTCTCAGATTGTTTGCTAAATCACTAAAAAAAAGTGTGTATTTAACTCTCTCTCCTTCCCTCTCTCTCCCTCCCCTCCCTCTCTCTCTCTCTCTCTCTCTCTCTCTCTCTCTCTTTCCCACACTTTCT